>KK113644.1:974784-995811 GCA_000611955.2 Stegodyphus mimosarum | reverse complement strand
AAAAAAAAAAAAAAAAAAAAGTGGCGCATTACTTTCGGAATCTAACTTAATTAACCGATCCCTCGAGGCAAGTTAAAAACGGCATCAAAAACTGTACATTTTGAAACTAAATATCCTGGTTAATTTTCGTCGTATGGGATTCAAACTTCTGGTAATTTTATTTTTTCATAACGAATATGATAAGGACCGAGTAAAGGGGTGGTATATATATAAGGTCTGTCCCGAAAGTAATGCGCCCCATTTTCTTCTGCCGCGACTATCCGTCGCACAGCGTCGCCGCTTGTATGGAAGGTTGGGTGGAATCTTGGGAAAACAGCCCGACCAGCGCCAGTCGACTCCGAGCTCCTGGAGAGGGACAATGCCTGTTTCAGTTAACCCTTGTGTCAGTGCTCGGTCGAAATCAAGATGGAAAAAACTCTCGATCAACGATACGCGAAGTTTTGTTTCAAACTTGAGAAAGCGCTGTCAGAGACTTTTGCGTTGCTTCAGTTCTGATTTGTCTTGATTTCCGACTTCTTTTTGTTCTCGGAGATTAAAAAATCCCTCAAAGGACAAGGATCCTTCAAAGAATTTGGGGACCCTGTTGAACATCAAGGCGGCTACGACGAGGTTACTAAATGACATTCCTGGGACTGACTTCCAGGACGCATATAAAGTATGGAAATCGCGTTGGAACAAATGTGTTAAAGCAGGAAGGATGCATTTCGAAGAATACTGAGTAATTGTACGAATCGGTTCAATAAATTTCTTAAAAAAAATGGGCGCATTACTTTCGAGACAGACTTTACGTGTGTATATATATATATATAAATTTGCAAATTCATAAAAATGAAAATAGGTAGGGGATCATGGTTCTTAGAATCCTTAAGTAATTCTGTCATATGTTTCATTTCCCATATTAGATGGTATATATATATATATGTTAATAGTTTTGTGAGATATATACGTACTTACAGACGTCACGAAGAAACCCCTTTTGCATTTTAAATCCATTTTACAATCCGTTCTGGAAAAAAAGAGTTTTTTATTTTGTATGTGCGTATAGATGTCACCCAAAAAATCGTTTAAGTGGATTCCGGAAAGGCCAAAATGAATATTTCCATTGATATACGATACCCGAAATTTTTCGCGATTGCAATACTTCCTTTTCTTCTTAGGAAGTAAAAAACAAAAAAAAAACGTTGTGTTAGCAGGAGTGAGTCTAAGAGCGGACTGGTAGCCTGCGAGAGTATAAAAAAACTTTACAAACCGTCTGGTAAGACGTTAAAATATGAATACTTTCAGATTTTTTTAAAGGTCAGCTTGCGCTAGAAATCTATAGAGTTTTATTTATAATCTACGGAAATCTAAGGTTGCTTTTTTGCCCAATTTTATACCTTATATTGAGGTATTTTTCTACCTTATGGATTGTTACGATTTTTTTCCTAAAAGCGTAAACCTTTCTCAAATATATCTTGTAAACTGAAGTTAAGTAAAGTGGTCCCACTTTACAAAAGAGAATTTTAGTGAAAGGGGGAATATTTATAATTCATCCGCAGTGATGAAACAAATTAAAGGTGATGAAACAAGTTCAAAGGTGTTTTTCATGACAGATTTTAAAGAACTTTTCGCATTATTATTTCGAGAATACGTAATCTTTTAAAATTGATTACAAATTAAAATATAATTAAATAAAATTAAACCAATTAAAAAAAATTAATATTGTTACAAATTAAATATTATTAAATATTATTTTCTACGTTTCTTAGCCATACTAGCAATGCAATAAATGCAAAAACTGTTTTCTGAAAGATTCAATGCATAGATCAGTGACTAGCAATGAATCTTTCTTTCTGGAAGTATTTATTTATGAGGATGCGTCAACTGATAAATGAAATTTTCGTCGAATAAGAGACATTCAGGACAGAAACTGATAAAACAATCTATCAAGAGCATTGCTTATCCATCCATTAGTTATTTCATATCCTTTTCTGAAGCATGGGGGGAGAAACCTTTTTCTTTGCAGGTGATCATATGATTATGTAACGTAACTTGAAGTTCTAAGCTGAACAAAAAAATAAGACAGCGGACAGGCTGAACTGGAATTAAATGTTCATTATTTAAGTGATGTTACTACTATAGGGCACCGTAATAAAAAGCTATTGCATGATTAAGTTTGAAGATTGTATCAGTAGTCGGCAACCTTTTTTTTAATAGAAGGGTATATTTCAGAAATGCGGGAGTTCGGTTGACAATGTGGGGCTGCTAGAATAGTAACAAAAATGTATGCAAATAAAAAATAAATATATAATTATATCAAAACAGAGTTAATTCATATGGATCGTAACAGGTGAAATGTTCTAACAGTTTATTTTATCACTGCGAAAATGTTTCCATAGCATTTCATAAATGTGGTTAGCCAAGCAAGAAAAGTATAAAGTGTTATTGTTTTGAACTGAAATAAGCTGCTGACGCACAATAATTACCCGAAATGAAATTATTTTCTTAGTACGTACCATTGCAAAAAGCATAGTTTATCATAGTATGCGGAATCAGAATTTTCTAGCAGTCGAAAATTGATTCATCAAATCATGCGATGTTAGCTAGACATTGCTAAGATTCATTTTTTGGCAAACGTTTAACTGTACATTTCGTACAACTGGTTAAAATGACGAAGATGAAGTAAGAATTTTTACTAATATTATCTATTATAGTGACGAGTCCACCACCGTTTTCATGCAGCAATGGCATCAATGAAATTCGCAGAAGAGGGATTAATTTCATATTTAATTTACAGATGAAATTGCTGATTCCCACTCAAGACTTTGAATTCTTCCTTTTATACGTTAATCATGTTTCAACTTTCAAGAAGTATCGTCTGGGGTCAGTACTTGGGAGCGTGACCCCTCAAGTGACTGGCTCCGACGTATCATCTCTCATCTGTACTTAGCAAAGAAAATCACGACTTCAACAACTTTATCTGCAGAAAATCTTCAGTACTCCATATCACGTACTTTATGTACTTGCTAGAGCTCCGTCTTTAAGACTCGGCGATTTTTCGCCTTAGAACTCGAAATTACCAATGCCTCAGGGCAAATTTTTCATGCTAAGCAGTAAAAGCGGAGACCGCTATAGGCTGCTCATCCCAGATCAGAGATCAACGCGTTACGTTTCTCGCCTGCTGCTGCTTGAATAAACCCAAGACTCTCGCTTTGTCTTCTTTCTTTTTTATCTGAAATGTAAATTGCGTATGTAAAAATTATGGAGCGCGTTTAGTATTCCTAATGTGGTACAGTAGAAGTCCAGAAATCCGCAATGCTTGGGACCAGAGGTTGTGTGGATTTTAGGATTTTGCGAATTTCGGGACAGAAAAGCCAAATCATAATATTAGACTAAAAGTGCAAAATAAATAAGGCATATTAAGTACATTTAGTTAAATTATTATGTACAATAATATACATTAGTAGATTGTTTTATTATAGGCATTAAATTATTATATATATATATTTCATTTATATTAGTGATTACAGGAATATTTTAAAGCATTAAGAACATGTAGAATAGAGACGTGTAAAAATTAGGGATACTAATAAAGCATATTTTTTTTTAACTTGTTTCAAACATTTTTCTGATAGAGGTTTGTTTTAAAACTTTAGGTGCTCCAAAGTAAGCTTTTTTTGTAAATTTTACAGGGTCATAATCTCATGGTCTGTAACACAGCTCTGTTGTTCTAAATATTTTAGGTATTTTTCATCATGTTCCAAACCCTCATTAAAAGATATTTTCTCACTCCTATCAAATTCATTATCTGTGTCGGTGTCGGAATCGTTTTCTTGCTGTGGCGATTTCAAAACAGAGCCAATGATTTCATCATCGGTTATCTGATATGACAGTGTTGGTTCATCTGAACACATCATCCATACTAAAAACCTCTTTTGGACGTTTTTTCTGCCACTAACACAGAATCATTATTATTCGGTAATTATGACGTCATTATTGGATAAATATTTTTTCTTCGGTATTTCATTCTCCATTCTGCGGTTTCTGGAACCTATAAATTCAATTTTTATATTTTGAGGGGCAATGCGGATTTCAGGAGTTGGCGGATTTCAGGTCGGAGGATTTTCGGTTCTTGACTGTACCAATTTAAGCAAAAGTGTATTTCAGGAAAACTTTTCCTGTTCAAAATAAAAATATTTTAACGATCAACTCAGATATGAATTCCTCTGCAGTCATTTGCGTTGCAGTTTTCCTTGGCCAGGATTGAAGTGGTTTCATCTTCCGCAAGAATTACAACCAACATACATACGTACACACATACGTACGTACGTACATACATACATACACACATAAATACATACATACATAAAAGCAGAGACTGATATAGGCTGCTCAAACCATCCCAGATCAAAGATCACCGCATTACGTACGCACGCACATTGATAACGTGTATAACGTGAATACAAGATAATCACTTTTAGAAAATACTCTAAAATCGCATCCTTCTATTAAGCAGATAGCCCTTGCATTTTTTGGCACAATATATTTAACATTTTATGATCAAAATACAACATATACGTACCTGTTTTCTCTTCTTAAACGAAATACAGGACACCACAAAAGCTGAGGTATTACATTTAGCCCTTCCACAGCTCAGTTTGCAGTAAATGCCTAAATTTGCAGCAACAGCTGGCGAATTTATAAGAAAATTCACGAAATATTTTCATTACACTTTTTATGGATGCTGCTATCGGTATCTCATATCAGTGTTCCCACGCAATGTTAAGAAAAACACGTTAATGTTACGAAAATTCATGGAAAAACTTATAAACAAATGACTTTATTTATTAGCGTTACTTAATAGTAAGATAGAAACGCTGACTTCCTAGTTTAGCTTATCCGGCTATAAAAGGAAATGAGTGTGTGCATTATACACAGTAAAAATTCGCTGATTCTTACTTAACAGTGAAGTTTTCCTTAAGTGATTTTGATCGGTAATATCATTTCGACAATAATTTTAATAAATAAATTTTCAAGAAATAACTTTGTCAGTTGTTGTTCATAAGAATAAATACTGAGATAAAGAACAACGGTTAAGAGAAAAATTCTTTTTAAAAACAGCTGTTGACTCCGCCTCTTTTTTATTTACGGGGTTGACTGGTGGCTTAGAATTTAAAATCGGGAAGCTACGGTATCAAGCCCATTCGGGTTCCTGTATAAAAGCCGAAAATACAGGATGACACAGAATAACTGGAATTTTTGAAAGGCATGGTGGCAGTACTGCGGGACGGTGACCTTGAGCAAGTAAATACTCCACCATATTAGTAATCATGGATCAGCGGAACAGATGACAAACACAAATCCTAATTATTCACAAAATGACACAAATCCTAATGAAGTTTATGAGCGTCCTTTACACGCTAGAAAAATGACAGTATGCTGTGCTGTTTCATTACATGGAATTATCGGACCTTATTTTTTTTTAAATGAAAAAGGGATTACAGTAACTATCAGTGTGGATCGTTACGTGGATATGTTACAAGCTTTCGTTACACCTGGATTGAACAGTTTTCCACACATTCAAGAAACCTCGTTTCAACAGGATGCAGCGACAACACAAACTGCACGGCAATCAACGGAAGCTGTGCGAGAACTGTTCGGTAACCGTGTGATTGGGTAACATTCCCTGGCCCCACAGATCGCCAGATTTGTCCATTTGTGATTTTTTTTTGTTGGCCTATCTCAAGAGTAAAGTATACTTGATTCAACCAAGAACTCTGGATGAGTTAAAACAGGGAATTCAGGATGAAATTCATAGTATTCCAGCTGAGATGTTGCAGCTGCCAATGAGAAATCTCAACAGCAGATTTCAAGAATGGATTCGTACAGGAGGACGCCATCTAAAGGACGTAATTAAAAAAAAGTGATAAATTATATTAATGTTTCTTAGATGGCATGTTTTAAGGTTTCAATTACTATGAATCAAATGTTTTTCTTCCATCACTCATGGTTTCATTGGATAGTTAAAAAGTTCCCTTTTTTGTGTCACCCTGTACTGTTATTTTAACTGACGTATTAGAATAGCAGAGAGAACCAATGTCATGTTAGGCATGTTATAAACTGTATCTACGCAACACTATGTATCGTAACTAATGTCCTTGGAATTCGAATCATAAGTATAACATTTATCTTCAGTATTTGTTATGGACCCAACACATTACCAACATGCATATAGTATTCGTATAATTAGTGCTTTTCCCACTCGTAGTGTTTGTTTGTTTGTATTAGTACTATTTTAGAGTTTATTATTCATCTCTAGAGTTGTTTTATTTGATGCTCAGTGACGTACTACCTGTTAGTGCAAGTGCCTGTATCATATGTTTATCCTTGCAATATCCATGCCTCAAACGGATTTTAAAAACATTTGGATGATTTAGCTAATATCTTGAAAAAAACTAGAATTGGTTTTACAAGATCATGACAAAACAGTCAGTTTAAGAAGAAATTGTTTCACCCATCCGCAAATATCTAAAAATTTACATTTAAATGTTTCAACTGTGTTCTGCGTAGTTCAGAGGGCGAATCAAATGGGAAAATAAAGAACTGCAAGCGATCTCGTCTGCCCAAATTCTTATCAGCAAGGGAATGTAGGCTTATTGAAAAGCCTGTTAAAAGACATCCATTCAATTAGTAGCAATGAAACTGCAAAACATGCATGGGGGCGTTATCATGATTTCTCCTTGTGTAATGTGGATACGAACCAGTTTTCCTTAAAAAGTCCTCGACGAAAACATGCCTTCCGTTAGATACCTCTCATATGCATTACCATAAACGACCAAATTATCCATGCCTATCCATGACAAAATTATCCAAGCCTTCTGTGAAATTCAAGGGCCATCAGTGACCGAGCGGTAAAGACTCCGAACACTTGTAGTTTAGTTTGAGATTTGAATCCCGATGAAAGGGCTGGCTGCATGGACGTATTCGTGGTTTCCCTCGTGTAACATGTATACGAAGCAGTTTCTCTTAGGGAGATATCCCTTCTGTGCTTTGCTATAATCAAACCTATCTTCCGCAGCTTTGAGGAAATTTAGGATTACTAAGGGGTAAATTTCAACGGCAATGAACTTATAATCACTATAACAAGAAAAATGATACTCTGCTAGAGAAAACCTTAAAATCTGCATAATGGCGGAAAGTAAAATTTAAATGACTCAGCTTTTATTAGATATGCCTTAACTTTGGGCTGCTTTGATAAATCCATTTGTTCTGTTAAAAAGCAATGGTCAATGAAAATCCGCCCTAAGACGTTTTGTTTATTAAAATTCGCCCTAACACATTTTGATGATAGTTCCCTCAGGTTACAATAAGTCTGATGAAGAGATAAGAAAAGTTGATTTACGAGCTCACTAGTCTTCAAATAAATAAAAGAAAATGCCAAAACTTCAGAACACCAGACTGTGGTCAAACTGCCAATGACAGAACAAGCAAAATGCATGGAAGTTTCGTGGTTTTCCCTATGTTTATGATTTAATTTTCTTTAGAAAACGTTCATTGTGCTTTTACATGGCGTAACTGATCAATCCAATAAGCTTGTAAACAATTTTAAAATACGCAGTTGTGCGTGAAAGATGGAACTGTGGATGTATATGGTATGTATATGATATGAAAACTATGCTTGATTTTATGAATTTTTTGTATTAAGGTATTTAGATTTGCTGTGAGATAAAGGCAAAGGTTTGGTGTATTTAATTATGGTAAAGCACCCAAAGGCTATCTGTCTAAGAGGAGGAATACTTTAGTGGAGGACTTTCTAAGGGAAAAATGGCTCATATATACGTTACGAAAACGCCCATGCAACCAGCCCTTTCTCGGGATTCGAACTACCACTGTTCAGCGGCTTTACCGCTCGGCCGCTGGTGGGCCTGAGGAAGAGCATGCGACAGTATTCCCAAGTCTAAGATCACTCTTCCGTACTGCGGGGCACCCAGGTGGCTCATACGCATTTCCTCTGGCTCGAAAGGATTTTCGTATGCAGGTTTCTGCACTGATACATTTCACCTTCATTAATTATGTATGAACTCTCATTATGCAATCATCTCGACGCTGAACATTGTTGACTCACGGCGGCTTACAACCTGTTTTGTTGCTGAGAAATGTTGTTTACTTTTTAAGTGTGGCATAAGCTTTGTGGTTAATAAGCATTCTTTTTGAATTCATACAATTATGAGCTGAAAACTAATAAAAGTTAAAGATACGCCTTGCTATGTACGTAACCGATGCATGGAATTTTCGTAGTTTTTCTTCATGCTTATGGTTTAATTTCTTTTAGAATATGTTTCTAATATCCTTGTGCTTTTACGTGGCGTAACTGATCAATCCAGTAAAGCTTATAAACAATTTTAAAATACGCAATTGTGCGTGAAAGATGGAACTGTATGTTGTATGAAAACTGATGTTTGATTTTATGAATTTTTTTGTATTAAGGTTTTTAGATTCCATGCAATCAATTTGTTCTTAGTGAAGAACTCTTTCCACCCAAAATTTAACTTTGAAGAAACTATCATTATTCAGCGGCTTCCTTCACTTACTGGAGAAGAGAATAGAACTTTAATCTATCCCTTATGTCAAATAAGAAAGGCAAGTAATCCGTTGCTGTGAGTGAAAAAGTCATATCGCTCTTTGTTCCTAGTAAAACATATTGCAGTTCTGATTGCATTCGCTTACGTGATTTGTGGTTTCGCATACGATTTATAACTTACTCACAGTTTCAGCTTTCTGTATATTTTATCTGATTAAATATTTCTACATTAAAAATAAAACTTTGAGTTATATGAAAACTTGAAATTTGTATAAATTGCTGAAAGTTATGAAAGAATTACTTACAAAAAAGACGCTATTAAGAAAGCACTAACGCTCTTTTCCGAACCTAGGTTCCTAGAGTCAATGCTGCTAATTATTTAGGAGTTACCATAAATAAAAACTTCACCTGGTCCAACCACATGACTAATGTGTGTGGAAAGGCTTAGCATGATGATGAGGCTTTCCCCGCTGCTCAAAAGTGATACATTAAACTTCATGCAAAGATTATACCTCTCGATCATAAGACCTGTTGTTACATATGCTATGGCCGCTATTAAAAAAATGTCACATTAAAAAACTTCAGGTTCTCTAAAACATAAAACAAAGCTCTAAGGATCATCACGCTCCCTATTTCATTCGAAATAGAAGCCTGCATTCAGATCTGAAGATGGAATCAATTAAAAAATTCATCACCAGGATAAATAAAATTTCTTCAATAGATCAATAAGGAACAACCCTGCAAACTTCGTTGACATCCTGACCTATGAGATTCTAGAGGAAGGTATACTTATTAGACTTTATGCTGCTCATTTGCTTCACTCAAATCCATGTGACGACGATAACCAATGATATCACAATACTTCTGCGCACTAACAATTTTCCGTAGAAAATATTAAACCCTATTTTCTACAGAAAATTGTTAGACTCAAATTTACGACCCTGGAAAAGACTCTTTCTCGTCTCCATCGGAAGGTAGTTTTTCTGTGCATTTTGAATGCTCGTTGTATATAATTTGCAAATAAACCCACATCTCAGGATTCGACGTAGTAACTCACCCGACTAGCTCCCAAGCCTCTTATCTGCTTTCAAGAGACAAAGTACAAAACTTCATTCCCGACCAAACTTACCTCTTCTAGAGGATATATTTAACTGCAGATTTTTCAAAGGTCAGGCCTTAAACGGGAATCTCTAAGGTGCTGGTAAGAGCGCAGGGAAAAATATCTCCTACTCTAAGCCAGTATACCGACGAAAGTATCAAAGAACCTAACAAAAGCAATCATTAAGCTTTTCCTCAACTACTCATTCTTTACCTTGACTATCAATAACAAGTCAAGATTTCATTGCAGTCCAGTGAGAATATTATTGAAAGTCTCCTTATGTTTGGTACTATTCTGTTATAAATCAGATTTTCTACAAGCCACAATGACTTTTACCGAAAATTTCTCAACTACGAAATAGTGTCGGATTAGATTGCATTCATGTTCTACACTTGTTTGAATTCTGTGCAATTAACCATTTGACCGTGGGTACAAAATTCACAGAAAGTGGAAAAACAGTCATACGCTTTCTTCCTTACGAACCTGATAGCAGTTGAAATCTCAGCATTTGCCGACGCGATAAAAACAATCCCTGCGTATATTCAGAACAAAAATAAATCCGTTTTTCGCAGATCCTACTTTTGGAGGGTTAAAGCATATCCACTTTAAATAAGATCTGATTATAATAACTGCTAAATCTGATTTCGCATGGAAGTATTTGCTAGCAAATAATGCTGATGGGAAGCTAAAGAATTCTTTATGAGGATAAATTTTCTTTATGTTATACGGAAAAAGTCTGAACTTATGTATTGAATTAGAATACGTGTATTAACTTTATTACTACTGAAGCTTTTATTACATTATATGGACTTTCCTTCAGTTTTAGAGTGAGCGTACTTCTATTGTGGAACATGCCAAAGGAATTCTGATTTTGCCTTACTCGTAAAAAAAAAATGTCTCCCGAATTCGTTAAACTTCACGAATCACGGGGAGGGAAAATGAACTCCAAATCATATTTATTAAATTATGATTTATTAGTTCATAGGATAATGAGAATTTCATGTTATTGGAGAGCACACATATATATTGTAAGAAAATTTAAATACATCTTAAAATAATTACAAATTCGTACAATTAATCAATAAATATGTAAAATGAATAATTTGTATACAATCATCGCATGAAATCTAAGAGTCCAAGTATATGTAAAGCCAAGAAGGGTTACTAAAATACGCTTTTTTAAGTTGTACCCTAGAATAGATATTAAGTACATACTGAATTAGATTTCTTGAGCAAATCCAACTGTATTAGTTGCATCATAAGTGGTAGGTGCTGTGTTTGATCATAGTTAAGAGAACTTAAAAGACTGTCAAATGAAACTCTTAAAAACTCCAATTCATTACCTTCCCAATTTAATACTAATGCTTGATACACAGCACCGAAAAGTTCACCTTTGAACACGGACCGCAACTTGTTTCTCAAATTTGAGCGTTCATCAGCATCTACATATATTCCATCGTTTCTTCGGATTCTATTTTTCCACAGCATGCCAAGAACGCATTGATGGCATCGGGAAGAATGTTGGCACAGAGTATGATCACTCTTAATATCAATTTTACTCGCAACTGCCTCTTCTGCAACTTTATTACTGATAGTGTGAACAGAAACACCATCATTCCCTTCAGAACTTTGGATCACCGGATCACAAGTCTTAGACGAATCTTCAGCTATTGAAATAACATTGGAAAAAACAGCATCTGTAGCATCGGGGGCTTTACCAGGAGAAATTGATCTAGTTTCTTCACTTTGATAGCCTTGGTCAATTGCATTATTAGGGATTTCTAAACAATTTCTCAATTTCTCTGGCTCTTGGTGATTGCAACTCGGCAGCTTCTCTACAAACATATACGTATTAGAAGGCATAGCTTTAGGCAAAGATTTCTTCTTGTCTATTATTTTAGAAATTTTGTACGTAAGACGAGATTGGTTCTTTTCGTTTCCTATATCTGCTAAAGGAGAAGGTTTACGAGCATTTCTTAATAGATAACTTTTGAGAATTGTAGAGCCTGTGGATTTGCGCACAGATTGGGAAACGGCTTGGCTGCTGACCAGTTTACTCAATGATTGTCTTTGGCCTTCAACCTGTTAAAATTTTCATAAAATTATTGAAAGTAAACCTTCAAGGAACACATACACTTTTAAATTACATGCTTTACATGTGCTAAAAAGCAGGAACAAAATATGCTCTATTTATTAAAGATCAGGTTGAATTGTATTCGGTATTTCGATGCCGTTCCTCGCTAAATGAATTTGTGTTTAGAAATAGCGATTTTAAATTTCCATTTAAGCAGCTTTGGGCATTCATTTAATTGTGGTCTTAAATGAGATGCACTGTATAATACATTACAATATCATTGTTAAGTTCAATAACATAACTAAAGTTTACAATAATTTTCAGTAAAATGTAATTCGAAATTTTAGTGTTAACCGAAAATTAAATCTTAAGATTGTAACTAATTTAAAAGAAAGATCTATACATTTCAAGTAACATATCAAAGAGTGTACTCGGGACTTACTGGCTTTGATTAATCGCCAAGTTTGGCGGCGTGTTCCCCTTCCAGATTCAAAATGAGTTTTCAGTTTCAATTAGACGAAATAGAAACCTCATTTTGGCGGGGAATTTGAACCAAGCTATGGATTTCATTGACTATCAGACACAGATCCCTCTTCTTCAGGAATAAAGGATTCTGAAGGCAGAATGGGTTTTTGAAATTTACGTTGACGTGTTTCTTTTCCAAGTTACTATTAGTGAAATTGGAGCTTCTTGGAAGAATGTATTCTGGCAAGAAATATTTATCTCTTCTGGTAAGCATTCTTCCGAGAAATGAATTTTTATTCCCCATTTGAATTTGCGAAAATGAATATAAAAGCAATTTTTTAAAGTAGAAATTTGTATTTAATTTTTTCCTTTTTTATATATCGTTATAACTTCATTGTTTAAAAATACTGTTTTTTGGTAAGGCGCCTGTATTTAGGATATTATTTTCTCCTTGGCCGCCAGCAGAATTCCCAGGTACTCAGTATTCTTCAATAATTGCACTGATGAATTTCAAGCAAATCGAGAATAATATTTGACGTAATTAATTTTAATTTCACATGGAAACCTTTTTTGAAAAACTGTACATATAATTAAAGAAAATTGAAATTGCTAGGTCAAATTAAAGCAAATTACAACTTAAGTCTTGCTAAGTTTTCACCTCTTTTTATGGAATGCCAGATATATGGATACAAATTTAATTACACAGTATTTAACATTAAGCTGATTTTCATAAACTATCACCAATAGAAAATGCTTTAATGATACTCACAGAATCCCCACATTTTGATCCCGCACGAATTTTTTCTGTAAAGAAGAGATTAGAAATGTTAATCAAATTAACAATATTATGTAACTGAAACTAAGACCAAATTAAAAGGCTAATTACAGTAAGGTTTATGAGAACCAATTGCAGGAACGGAAACAAACATGCAAGAAAAAACTGTAATGAATTATGCTGGTCTCTTTGATCAAAATAAAACATCGATGCACTTAAAAAGTTCACTTTAAGCATAACAAAGCAATGGATGAAAGTATTTGTAGTTCTTACTCGGATTCAGATATGAAATGGATGCTCTTCGTTTCACCCCATTTTCAGCTGCATTAGAATATACATCATTTGTTGAAAACCTCCTACAGCATTCCTAGAAGACAACGTATAAATTACGAAAATACATAAGCGAAAATGGCCTTTCTTACATAAGTATAATAGAAGGTACTATAAAAATTAAGGGCCATTTAGCTAGAACTAAAAGGATTTACACATCGCTCAAGATTACATTCGTTAAAATGTAAAACTTTTGGCCAAGCAATTGTTTCAAAAGAGGGAGGATTACTAACTCTGATATTTAAAGAGTAGTTCCAATGGACTGTCTAAAAGGTTTAGATTATCCTAAAAAATAAAAACTTTACCATGGCTTTAAATATGAACGACACTCTAATGGAGATGATTAAAGATTTAAAAAAGACTAGGGTAAACGAGGTATGCCCAAATTACATTAGTGTTAATATTTAGTTAATAATAGGGCAAAGCTGTTGACTATTTACATTTTGGACAAAAGAGATCACAGATTTATAATCGCCTTTTTCTAAATTAAGGCAAAATTTTGTCTCAGGTTGGGTGTTTTTTAATTACTGTATAACACTCGAAGTTTGTATGGGGAAATTTACAGAAGCTTTTATCAGTACGGGGCATTTTATATAAACTTCCATCCGTTTGATAGAAATCCACCTTTTAATCTAACCTTTCATCAAATGCACGAGGAGTTTTATAGAAGTTTGCATTCATTTCAGAGAAGAGTAACGGTTAAGAGATTTTGGCTTTTGTGTTCTTTTGAAAAAAATTAAATTCAATGCAACCGAGTATTTGAACACAGATATTAGATTTTACCGAGGGTAATTGTAAGCGGAAATTTGAAAGCATAATAATTTTTGCTCTTTGAAAAATTTTTGTAATAAAAGACGAATTTTGCTCACCAGAAAAATCATTGCGAATTATTTGACTTTGAATTTTAACTACAGACGTGATTGAGCAGAAACAGGAGAGATGTATACAATTTAGACAATTGTTAATGCAACGAGATACATAGTTACTCGGTAGAAATAAGTAAAGTAGTGCATTCTGTGCTCTAAAACAAGATCACAAGAACATCATTCTTCATAACGGCACGATTGTCTAAATTATAAAAAGCAGCTTGCTTGAATTGTTTTATAAAATGCTTAGAGGATTGATTTGGGTTATTTTAATACAGTAAAGCGCAAGAGAGCTATTCACCTAAAAGGGAGGAATTGTTTTATAGAAGGCAAATCTATTCATATTCGCGTTACACATAAGAAAAATCACGAAAATTCTCATGCGATCAGTCTTTTCGCCAAAACTCTTTTCCAAGTAAAATGTTACCGTTCGGCAGTTGATGGGCTTAGAAAGCTTGAAAAGTACATCTAATCGAGTTCTTTAACAAAACGTTTGGCCAATGAAAAGAAAGAACTGAACTGTTCAGGATAAACTTGGGAAGATCACGAATGCATTCAAATGAAAACTGTCGACAGGGCAACAAAAGTTATCGTGGATGTTAGCCACTGTCCCTCAAAGTTTTCCACAAAGGAATTCTCTTAAGTAGATAACCGTCGTATCTTTTATCTGTTCTGTTAAAGAAACAAGCAAAAACTGCAAGCTAACGTATACTATAAACAAGTTTGTCTCAAAATATACTCGCTATTTGTCCTCGCAGAAAGAAATGTCTTGGAAAAATGTACACCAATTTGATTCATTGATACCTTTTCGTACAGCGATTCGTCAGTCTTAGATACTAATCATTAGCTAGAATAGTAGACGCATGAAGCCGTTTGATGCAGTAAATTCTAGTATAAGTATCCATTGTATTATAAGCGTGATAGTAAGTGCATTTCCATTCCACTAAGTTGCTTAAGTCACACTATTGTTATTTTAACAACTACAAAACGAATAGAAGTCAGCTGAAATCTACATAACACACTCTAATAGTTACACATCTGTATTTTTTGTATTTATGCATTTCACATAATAATATGAAGCTTTAAGAAAAGTGTAAACAAGATATAACTTATGTTGTACAACATGCGACCTAGTATACACAATAATGTAAATCACAGAAACGGTTGGAACCCTGAATGAAAAATTGGTTTGATAAGTTTTCAGTATAATCGCTGTTATTCAGTATAATCGCATACCCCGATGTGTTTAACAGAAGGCAGCTGCCTCCAGATATACGCCAAAGAAATGAAATGATTTTAAAAGTTGATACAAAACATGCTAATATTAACCATCAAAACTCTATCTACTACGCACACTTACATTTCCCGAATATGGTAAAGCACATGAAGGCTGTCTAACTTGAAGAGAAATGCCTTATTATGAACATTAACAGAAACTGCAAAATGAACTTGTCTCTAAGTTCTATAAGTATACTCCGCTATAGGCTACTACAAACGATCGGATTTTAAGTTGTTGTTAAGATCGATGGATTTTAAGTTGGATTTTCAGCAAACATGGTAGTTTTAAGGCTTACAAAAAACATAAAACTTAAAAATGCTACTCAGTTGTAATAGATTTACGTAATAAGACATTTATGGGGAATAAATAATAAGGCATTTATTTAGTCAACTAATCTGCGAATAGTATTTAGTCAGCCTATTGAACTGGACTATGAAACTGAGGCAAAATGACAAAACCAAAACGTAAAATTTGGGACTCAGCGCATCTCATTTTTGACTCGAGGTATGTAGAATACTTTTATACCTTAAACTCCAGCGTTGCTAAGTCTTTTTATAATCACAGCGCAAGCTCAAAACAGTTTTTCTTCTGTATATTGGCGACAGATATAAGAGCCGTTTCAACATATGACTTTCTTTCTAATGGAAATATGATGAAACTAGGATGATACTTTATTCATAAGAAGATTTAGAACTAAAACCGGTTGTGTTCTAAATTAGGGCACCTTTATGGTTTTGGGAAACAAGCAAGCATTTTCCTTTGATTAGCTCCAGCTAAAAAACGCTGCTTTGAAGAGTTTAATTCTATTTCGCTCAAACCCTTAACAGTTAAGCCTACATTAATGATGTTCCATGGATTACTCATTGTTTAATTGAATTCCAAAAAACGCAAGAGGAAGACCTACCTAAGAAAAAGGATGGCGTTATGAATGACGTTTCAAGGGAAATCTGGTTTGTATTTGCATTGCTCACAGAGAAAACCACGAATATACTCGTGCAGCCAACTCGTTCGCCTGGATTAGAACTTTGATTGAACTACTGGTGGTATTAGCCGGCCCGAATTACTGACAAGTTTTCAGAATGTAAAACTGAAGCTTTTAGATTTGTTAATGCTGTACGTAAACATCAATGGAAATATTAGTCGCGAGTTTGGGTGTTTCGTCAGTGACTTAGAAAGTGCACTCAGAACGTTTTACTCGGTAAACAAAATTGATCATGAAATAATCAGATCACATTATTCAAACTATAACTCGAAATTAAGAAATTAAGGTTTGTTACTTACAGTTCGCCTGAAAATTGTGCTTACTATTGAGTTACTTGTTTCAAGTGGAATGGCATATATTTGAGAATTCTGAGGTATAAATTAAAGCCTCGTATTATTCTAGGTCTTGACTAGCCAAACATTACTTATGTAAGGGTTTTAAGATTATAATATATTATTTGTATCACATCAACTCTTTTAAGAACTATTAGCTATAAGAAAAATGTCTTCGACGTTTCAAATTCATGTTTCACACAGAAAAATCACAAAAATACCATGCATTTATGAAGATAAAGAAGAAAAATGCCGTTGGGTCTTTCATAATTCTACTCAAATCTTTCATCTGCAGGCTATTAAATATAGTTAGAACATTCTGTAGTCATTCGATGGCATACAGCGGAATGAAGAATTATAATTTCATAAATTTCTTGCCTTTGAAACCGGTGATCTTGATAGGGATTCATGCCCTTTGGAATTAAGCGTATCCAAATATTGGGACAAATATGGTTGTAAAGCAGGTGTTGCAAGAATTTCAGTAGTTGAAGGTCTCATTTCAGGGTCAAAGTGCAGCATGGAGTTTACCAAATCCTGAATCAGTCTGCTGCAGTGCCTAAAACATTTGCAACATAAATGTAAGAGAAGGTCTATCTGAATGATCTAAAATCTATCAGTTTCAGGTAAACCTAACATTATAATAGGAACTTTTAGATCTAAATTATAAAAACAATATAGTGTATATTTTTACCTAGGAAAATCTCTCCGTTTACCGCTGAGAATCAGAGACACCAGATGAGAGAAGTTCCGTGCTTTGAAAGGATGTCCTAAAGTTGACATTTCAAACAATACACAACCTAAAGCCCATATGTCACTTTTGTAATTGTAACTAATATCTGTTAACGAACTTCAACAACGAGTGTAATATAATCTGCAAAAAGATGCTGAAATATTTAGTAGCCTTTACCAACTATAGTACAAATTTGATGCTATGAATATCAGAATAGAATTTATTATTTGCTACAGAACATAAAGGTTGCTATACTACAAGGTATGTTCTTCTTGACGAAGGCCAATCAGCATGCAAGGCTTGACTTATAAGCAAACAGAGAAGGTACGCTACTGTCAAGGAGAAAGGTTTGAACTTGAAAGAACATACGTAATTTGGTTTACGTATGTTCATTCTACTTACCTTGATAAAACATACTGGAACTCTGAAAAGTATTTTATTATACCACAAAATTGCTATGCTGGGAAATAAATGTTAAAACTACGCTTAAAAATATCCAAATGCACAAACTGGCGTGTTGTCTGCTATCTTAAAGTTACCCATTAGGCTGAATTCTCCTATATCAGGTTTTAGAATTTGCATTCCAAAATTTTACGCTTTAAGTATTATGCATTCTCTACCAAGCGATTCTAGCTTATTTTTCAGGAATACTTAGCTGACATAACTATACCCAGTAATCATTTAGCATATACATTTCTTTGGTTAGTAACAATAAGGCTAGTATTTATAGTTAAATACTGGCAAAGCTTTTGAAATACGAAAATTGAAACGAAAAATTTCGAAATATTGCTTGCGCGTAAAAAAGAGTGAATGCAGCGTGCGAGTTAGTGGAATACCGAGCCGCAAATTCGAATTGGCTTACTATCAAATTACTGAAACATCACCAAATATGGTAGAAAATGTAGATTAAGTACATTTTCATACTCTTATTTTATAATAAATTCATCAGCTATTTATGATTAGATAAAAAGAAAATCCATGCGTGATACTAAAACTGGAGTTTAGATGAAATGAATGCTTCTCCGTTATTTCAACAGTTTAGAGTATTTTCTAGGTTAGAAGAACTAAAAATATCGAAACGAAAACACTGCTGATATATCAGTAAATCTAAATTGTAAAAACTTTTAACGGTAGATTTGAATTCATTCAGATAGCATAATTAAAAATCATTCACAACACAAAATTTTGAAATTTTATCATTATATTGTTCATAAATTAAGAAAGGATACGGTCTTCTCTGACAGATCTCTGGCGATAAATAATAGGGGGTGCCAATTGCAGTTGTTGCCAGTTCTTGGGGTTCATACAGGAAGCGAGCAATTCCAAAATCTCCAACTTTAATAATCTTATTTCGTGTTAGGAAAATATTCTGCGTTTTTAAATCTAGAAGTAAAACTTTTATTTCATTTATTTTTCACAAAGAATATTTCTGAAATTAGTTTTAATACAGTTGGCTAGTTTTGCCATTTGTGCCATATTTGACAATCAAATGTTTGATTAAGGTTAATGATAGAAACCTTCGTTCGGCAATATAAATTTACGAAATTCCAAAATTCTGTCTGAAAAATCGTTAACTTTATCTTAAAGTAGATTTAAGATTTTAAATCTTATTGTTACCAGAGTTTAGGTAACTTTTTAATTCTTGATAACATTTCCTTAGAACCTTTTCTTAAAATAAATTATCCGAACCCATAGTAAATGAAAGCACCTAAGATTACATCCTTATCTAATGAAAACGAGTTTCAGAATCGAAATAATCATTTAGAAAACTTCTTACCTCTGTGTAAAATGTTTTGATAATGGATGTACTGCAACGCCAAGCTTATTTGAATGAACCACAAAAGAATGCACTAAAAGGAAAGATGCAGTTACTTAACTGAAAAATGCAAATGAGATGTGACTATTGTGTACACACGTATGTCTTTAAAAAAAAAAGAAAGATACTTACGGGTTCTTTGAAGGGAACACCTTTCTGTCTCGAAATTGCAGTATACAGATCACCTACCAGATATAATTCTTTGCTTAATTAATTTCTCGTTATATATATATTAAAACTAAAATAATCATAAAGAATGACAAAAAAAATTAGAATATGTAACATATTCTAGAACACTTTTATGAATAACTGTAGAGTAATGCTCACTTGAAATAGTGCTACACTTCAGTTCTGCAGTGAAGCAGATTAATTGTTTGTGACTTACAAAATTATGCGTTTGAAAATGAAATTTATGGGTGCTTATACTATGCCAAGTAAGAAACCACAAGAAGCATTCATTGAGATTCTTCTTAAGATATCAACTTTCAGTATTAAATACTTTCACTTTAAACACTGTATGGCCCACCAACGACCAAGAGGTAAAATAGCTGAACACAGGTAATTCTACCCGAACTCGAATTCTGCGGAACGGGCTGGCTGCATGGGATCTTTCATGGCTTTCCCCATGGATAACGTGGATACGAGCCAGTTTCCTTATAATCCTCCACGTAGACATTCCCCCCCCCCATAGGTTGATGGCTCTTGAACTGCTTCGCCTTAATCAGCTTATCTAATTTATTAACTTAAACCAAAGAACCTTTATGTAAAGAAGTAAAGGCTCCATAGACGTAATGTAAATCACTTTGTCTGCAACGCCGCTACAAAGAAAAGGGAATATTCGCCAAGGGATTTGGCGACGGAATCTGTTGGCGAGAATTTCCCCTCTCTGATGTGCCAGTTCTTTGGTACCTAGCCGACATTTTCCCCCTCCGCGACGTGTATAGGAAATTGAGGAACACGGGTTAAGATGAATCGTTCTTTGACTTGTCGCGATAATTTAAACTCGGAAATGATGAAATATTAGGTGAAGTTTCACTTTCACGGGCTGTTGAACTTCCATTGTCCATATCGCTATTTGAAACCAAAGAACCTATTCTTTGTTTAAACTCTTGCTAAACGTAACGGTCGAACTTGTCCAAACCAACTTCGACATTCAGCTTCGAGCTTTGGCGCTTTTTGGCGACAGATATTTAACGCATGCGCAGTTGTTTCCCTTTTCTTTGGAAGGGAGCCACTTCTGCTTCTGCGAAGTTTTCCTTCTTAACAGTACATATTCTTTGCTTAAACACCGAATATTTATTAATTAAGTGGCAAATCATTTCGCATTTTGCTCATTTTTATTAGTAATACATGGTTAGTGTAATTGCTTCTGTAGTGAGAGGTTCTGAAAGCACGAAAGATACATGGATTTTTAGGTATTGAAAACGAAAATATACATATAAATTAACTGAAGTTAGTGCTATGGAGCATGGTTTGGTTTATGTGATTACGGCAAAGCCTCGAGGGCTATCTGCATTAGGGCAGGGATGCCTTCGTGGAAGACTTTATAAGGGTAACTGGCTCGTATACACGTTACACACGGAGAAAAACACGAAGAGCACATGCAGCCAGCCCGTTCTCAGTAGTCAAACCTCGGACCGAACTATAATTGTTCAGCGACTTTACAACTCGGCTGCTGGTGGGCTGTGCTATGAAGCAAGATTTCACGGATAGCTTTAA
>KK113644.1:925339-974768 GCA_000611955.2 Stegodyphus mimosarum | reverse complement strand
AGGATTTCTTATGAGAGAATTAAATGTTCGTAATCTTACAAAATAAACTTGAATCAATAAGTCTAATAAGCAATCTCGTTTGGATGTCGAAATCCATATAGCGAAGAAGGATAATTTCTTAAGGAAACTAAATCAATTTTGGGGAAAAAATATGTATAAATAGCAAAAATCTATAACTACTAATGAAATTTCCAATAGCATTACTAATATTTTACTATAAAATATTATTATGCATTTTACTTTAAAATATTATTATGCATTTTACTTTAAAATATTATCTGGGCAAATGCCCAAATAATATTATAACGATCAAAGCCACTTTAAAGGGTTTTTTTAAGACTGTGAAACACAGTTTTTTTAATTCTCTCATCCGACTATAGACTTACTACAGCTAAGTTCTAGGTGTCACCAGAAAGCTTATTTCTGAGCCACATAATGCATATTTTAAAATTTAATTAAAAGGGCGAGCGGTAAAGTCGCTGAATGCTGGTAGTTCTAATGCTAGGTTCGAATTGCACGAATGGGCTGAGTACATGGGCGTTTTCATAGTCTTCCTTTGAAAGTCCTCCACAAAAGCATCCCTCCCTTTAGACGGATAGCCTTTGTGTGCTTTGCCATAATCAAATGAACCAAACTAAAGGTAATTAAAACCTAGGAAATAAAACTTTTTTTAATACATAATCCCTTCCACCGCCAAATAAGAAAAAGCATATATAATTTCGACAATTTTTATTTGCATATTCTTTTGTTCATATACTTTGTGTTTAGATGAGTTAAGTCTCGTATACAATTCGATGTTTTCTGACTCATGCATTATATTAATTTATACACTGGCTTCTCCATTGATGTATGCAGAATGTAATGATCAGGCTTATTTTGCATCTTTGAACAAACCTTTTGACTTTTAACTAAAAAAGGTATGGTATTAGACTAAATACGAGATCATATTAAAAACTATAAATCTAGAATCGCACGCAATTTATCGAATTTTCAGATAAGACTTTGCTTTGAAGAGAAGTAATAAACTTTCATTACACTAAAAGAGAATTAGAAATTTATAAAGTTTCATAATACATATTCCTTTTTTATTCATATGCATAACACAACTCTAGTTTTATTGTACGGCAATACTGTGAATTAAGATTGATCTTGACATTTAGAGGCATTGCGAGAATATGAGACATTCAAAATAGCTGAAACAACCTTGTATTTGACGTACATTTATCAAAACACTCAATCGATTTCGAGGTCAGCTACAGGTCCCTCCTCATCAGGAGAACGAAATTTCTAGAAAAAAAACCTGTAGCTGACCTCGAAATCGATTGAGTATTTTCATAAATGAACGCCAAATACAAGGTTGTTTCAGCGATTTTGACTGTCACATTGAGGTATTTCTCTTCTATTCTAATATGAGACATATTTGCGTTATCGTGGTTATTGTAAATTAAGATATCCAAGACGAAGTTTATATGTAAGCCTTATAATACTGATAAGAATTACATTAATTTTTTATGCAATTATCTTCATATTCATAGGAACTGCAAAATCTGAGATAAATGCACTACCGAGATTATCATAAAGGAAGCGTTTACAAAGTTTACGGGTAAGGGTTTTATTAAATACTTGTGTTAGCAGCAAACTACTACTAAAATTTAGTTTTACGTAACTTAACTCACTTTCGACACTCTGCAAATTTCACAGTTAAATAAACATAGTTCTATCTTCGTATCTCAGTTGACTGCAATTACGACATATTTGTCCCTTTATTATAAATTTGCTAAAGATATGAATTTTAGTCTTAAAAGGATAATAATCGTATGAGTTTTAAAGCGATTATAGGCCTATATATTCACTTCGGGTCTTAAATACTTGAAATTCACAAGAGACAGCTGTTCAAAAATATTTAAGTGTTTATAACTTACCTCCGTCAGCGTATTCCATGATGATGGATAATGTTCCTTTATCATGTTCAATCATAGCTTCTTTATACCTTATTATATTTCTGTGCTTACATTTTGACAAAATCGCTACTTCAGTCAAAGCTTGCTGCTGTTCAGAAGCATCCAGTGGCTTTAAATTAATTTCTTTCAAGACATGAGATATTCTGCTATGTTTTGATCGCACCAGCCACACATTACCGTATGTCCCAGATCCAATAAGTTTTTCCTTTTCGTATTTAGTCGCATTTAGTGGACATTTGGCCATAACTGGTGAGTAAAATACATGAACGCTGCTTGAATGTAGGACTAAAACATTGTTTTTAAAATGCTGCTATGTATTAAAACTAGACTGCAATACCTTGCAATATCCGTATCACAAAAAGAACGTTTGCAATTATACTAAGGAACACAATACCAATACTAAGGAAGTCTTGTTAAAGATCAGGACCACAGAGACAAACAGTAATCAGTTTGGCAGAAGCAGTTACAAAAACCAACTTCGTAAACTACGCCTTTCGAACTTGTTTGGCGGCAATGCTTTACCGTACAATTAGTTTCACAGCCAAGTGGAAAATAAAAATTTAGTTGACTAGGGAAGTTTGATATTTATTACTTAATGAGGTTAATGTTAAGAGATAATGTAAAAAGCATTTCTATTCAGACTATTGTGAAAAATGTTGATCAATACAATATTTTTCAAAATGGAGATCTTATTCAAAGAATCTTATAGAATTCGTATTGTAGAAAACGCTAGCAGGCTTCAGTGTGGAAAGTCAGCCCACTCGTAATATTTTTTGCATTAATTAAAAATGAAAAAATATTTGTACGTTAATGAATTTTTGTATGATTAGCAGATTATGATTCTAAAGTAATAAAAATTTCATGAGAATATTAGTAATGCATTTTTAGATTTTGAAAACTTATAATTTATTTGAAAATTCTTTCAGTATACCAAATGTGATAACATATAAATTAAAGACGCTAGTAAATTACAGAACAGGGTTATTAAGGAGGGAAAAATCACAGTGATTTATTCTAATATATTTACTAACCGATCCCTGAATGCGAACTGAATATAGAGTTAAAAACGGCTGATTTTGAAAATCAATATCTTGGCCAATTTTTGTCTTACGGGAGTCAAACCTTTTGTTTTTCTTATAATAAGTATAAAGGTTTTCGTGATATTCAGAAAATTGATGATTTTAAGTTTTAAAACGCCCGAGCATGAATCTTTGCATCATTTAAAACATTTTTGTAACTGGGAGCGTATATTTACGACCCATGGTTGCAAACATTTAGGCTGGATAGAGAGTTTTGTGGATACGTTGTGTAAGCTCGATTAATACTGGTACTTCCTCTAATTGATATACTAATTCAATGGAGCTGATTGTCGGGCCTTTAATGTGGGCACTAGTTTGAATCTCGTGCAAGACTTGAGGCTATTGTAAGATCTGTTTTCTTCCCATGGAAATGACATGTCGTTTCCAAACCGTGCGTATACTGGGCAATGCCTCAGTGAAGCGACTGTAAAACAAAAAGTAAGTTTAATTTAGTGATTCTTAATTTTATGGAATCGAGTTTTCCTGAGGTAACAGTTGTTCGTAACCCCATGAATGCAGTATATATAACACAGATTGTAGTTTTTAGATTAACTAGTTTTATAAGATAATTTTGAAGGAATGGAAAAATTCATACTTAAGCTATTTTTGTATTTATTTTATTTATTTCATAATATACAAGAAGAAAGTCAAAACAAATTAAAAAATAATTAAGAAAAAAGTAAAATACATTCTTTCTAAAAAATAAGCAGCAGAGGGAAAACACGTAATAAAACAAAGTGTATTTAATTGATATGCGTGAAACTGATCCAAGAAGTAGGTGTGGCATTAGTCCAGCTATGCCACACCTAGCTAGACTGTTGTTTGCTACACAATAAAGCAAAGACATACAAGAACACAGATATCCATCACATCGCGAAAGACCGAATGTGTCAAAAGAATGTGCCATGGAAAAAACATCTCTGTAAATAACGGGTGAAATACCTCTAGCTGAAATGCATGCTTGACAGCGGCGAGGCAAGCTGGCAATAGTGATCGCTTGCCGGGGCAGTAGCGCTCATTCTTGTCATGCATGTAAGAGTTCGGGAAGAGTGCCTGACGGCACACTGCGACCTGCTATCCGTCGTCCCAGCATGTCCCATACACGATCTATCGGATTCAGGTCTGGTGATCTAGCAGGCCAGGCAAGGGCAGATGTAGAATGGTTTCACACTCCAATTACTCCGCATCACTTATACTCTATGCTGTCGGGAGTTAAAATACCACATCTGTAACCACTGCAGCCCTATTAGGACGCACAAGAGGATGTAGAATTCCGTCGCGATATTGCACGGCTGTCACGGAACCACCAGGAATCACGCAGATGTCGATGCTGCCATTCGTTGCTATCACAACCCATACAAGTAAGCCTCCTGCTCTGTAGTGGTCTCTTTCGATGATGTTTGGCGCCCGACAGCGCGCCCCTGGCTCTTCCCATATCATTGCAGTTCGGGAATCATTCTGGATGTTAAACAGAGACTCATCCTTAAGGAGTACGTGGCCCCTCTGCTCTGGTGTCCAAATGTGATGTTCACGGCCCCAATGCAACCGAGCTCTGACATGGGATGGGGACTAAGGAACACAAAACCATAGGTCATCGGAAATACAGTTCACATTTATGCAGTCGACGCGACACAGTTTGGCGGGATATGAGGTCATCCTGCAGCAGCAGAGACATTCGACGTCAGTTGGCGTGCTGTTGAGGGCCATTCCCACTGTGGTTTTTCTGAGTTAACGGAGTCAGTTCCACGTGCCGACTAGCTCCGCCAGGCCTGTGGTTCAGATTTCTCAACTTGCTGCCCTATGGGAAAAAACTGGTTTTGGAGATGAGTCGGCTACGTCAGTTGCCTCCGTTAGCTGAGATAAACCCCAGTGGAAATGGCCCTTTAGTGATCTACGGCGTCTTGCAAATAGCAAGAGGAAGCGATCGTCTGCCGTTCTGGTAATCCTCACGCGTGTAAAACTATGTCTTCTACGGGGGGTTTTGATCTCTTTGGTAACGATTACACAGCCTGTTCATAACACTATAATGCACATTCACTTCTCTTGCAGCAGCAGTTTGTCTTGTACCAACTTGCGAATCCTGACAGTCCTCCAACGCATTCCATCGTACAAATGGTATCCTCGGCTCTTGCTTTCCTCTTTGGCTATGCCGGATTACACGGAATTATCGCTGCTTGCGAATTGACGCATAGGTCCGAGGGTAGCTTTCTATGCTAATTTTGGTTGTGTATTTGCATTCGGCGATGCAACTCTATCTCTTATGTAAATTGTACGTATTAGTTTTTACATTCGTACCTTTTCTGTTAGCATTTGTTGCGTATTTTTTGAGCACGAGTGTAGAACTTATAAAATAACCCACAGTCTGTGCTCGATATTTATCTAATAAGTTACACGAGTCTAAGTACTACTGCGCAATAATTATATATCTTGCTTTATAATTTATGTTTGAATTTTATTTAAAAGTTTCATAATTTGACATAAAATGTTAAAGTTTTTTGATACACAATGTATGTTTACTCTGTATACTCTGTATGTTTTCGTGCATTACGTTTGTTTCCATTGAATACATTTGTTTAAATTTTCATCTGAGTGGTATTTTTACTTTTACAGCGTAGTCATTTTTTATGTTCACTTTTTCTCCATGTTACATAACAACACTATGACATTATACATAATGCCAATTTTATTTCATGAAAATGTCGGGTTTGTTTTTTGGTCTCCCTAAGACCATTCCGCAGGTCATCATTTTAGAAGGTCTCGTTCAGGCAGTTTCTCAGGGCATGTTGCGTAGGTTAGGTTATTTGAATACAGAGAAGCACGCAAGAGTTTTCTGCCTAACGAAAGCGATGTCTTCGTGGAGGACTTTCTAAGAGAATCTAGCTCGTATTTACGTTATATATAAAGCAATCCTCGAAAACTAACCATGCAGCCATCTCGTCTGCCTAAGATCAAAACCAATTCAAATTGCTGGCCTTGGCCCACCAGCGGCGGAGCGATAAAATTCCTGAACACTGGTAGTTCAGTTTGAGGTTCGAATCCCGCGAACAGGCTGGCTGCATGGGCGTTTTCGTGGTTTTCTCTACGTGTAACGTGTTAATACGAGCCAGTTGCCCTTAGAAAGGCCTCCCCGAAGGTATCTCTCCCTTCCGTGTAGTGCCTTAGGGCGGATCACATAAATAATAATAACATACAAACTCCCAGCCTTCAATTTTATTAACCACTCGACCATTGGTGGTACTAATGCTGCATATGTAAAACCCAACCGTTGTAAAAGGAGATGATACAGTATATCGATGAAAGTTATAAATTGCCCGCAGCATTTTGGGGCTTTGGTGTGCTTAAAATACGTTTTGTTGTTTATTATTAAATTTCTTTCAATTCATTACCTACTCGAATACTTGTTTATTGACTAATAAGTTAAAAGCTTTATTATTTTCTTTCCTGCGAAGAATGAAACGTCATGGAGAGTATCTTCACATATTTCTAAAATATTTACCTTTTTGGGTAAACAAAACTCTAACTTTTGAATGACAAAAATTTAAATATCTAATGACCAATTCGAGGCCCACCGGAGGTTGAGTGGATAGTTCTGAACATTGGCAGCTCGATTCGTTCTCGAATACTGGTGAACGGTTTGGCTGCAGGAATGTTTTTGTGTGTTTCTTATGTGTAATATGAATACGAGGTTGTTTACCTCAGGAAGTCCTCCGCGAAGACATTTCTGCCTTTAGGCAGATACATGTTTTGACGTAATCACTAACCGTCTTTTCAATTTGACACCTATCAATATATAATACCTCACGGTAAGGAAGCTTGCTTAAATGCTAGATCAATGCTTATTCAGTATGAATCATGAAGCTTATAGCATTTGAATAAACTTAAAAAAATCCTGATTGAACATGGGAACGATATTGATAATTTAATTCGATTTTATAAATTTAATTCCAGACCATTAATCTCAAAATGCCTCTCACTTGAAGTGAATTGATGAAGTATTCGGAAAAATAATACACATCCCCAGTTCTGTATAACTTAACTTTCACAATCTAACGTAGTTTAATTGTTTTTGGTGAATGTGACTTCAGATAGCTTAGAAATCGTTCTGTAAATGTAAGAAATTCATTCTTTCAAACACTTGGCTGTCTATCCCTGTGATGTCTCGTTATTTATTTAAACGAGCCTATTTAATTTGTTTCTCTTTTTTCCAATAATGACAGCCTCAAATCACTGAGTACGTGTGCTATTTAATTCTTATGCGTATGTCTATTATTTAAGGTTATTTTATTGTCTATTATTCATTTTCAAAAATACCACTCTGTTATTGTTCACTGGGTATGGAACTCTAGGATGGTTAAGGAAAAACGAAAGTTATTAATTTGACCCTGCTTATAAATACTAATAGACCACCCTATTAATATGGTGACAGAAGAAGCTGGCTAGCGTAACATTTTCACCTCATTTGAATCATGGATAAGGTATAGATACTTATAGGTGCGTAATATCTTTACGGCATGGGGGTACTTAAAACTCTGTTCAGCTGAAAGTCCTCTCGAGAGGTTGCAATTAGCAAGATTGGCGGCAAATCCTCAGGTTCGTACCCTGTGAGTGTTCTCCTTTAAAACTAGGTCAGAGGTCTCCAATTTCCATGGGTTTAAAATACGTCATTCCACGCGGGGTGCCCTGGGCAACGTTTTCAGTAATGAAATGTCTAAATGACCAGTGGGTTCAGCCATAATTTCCGACGATTTTTAATTTAACTGACAAGTGTCTGGCCATTAAGGAAAAAAACTATTCAACTTTATTTTTAACACATTTCATGAACATGTATTATTTCTGGTTTAATTTCACTAATTTTTCTAGATTTAATTTAATTTCTCCCTCTAATTTTATCCCTTTTAATTTAATTTCTCAGAGAGTATTATCGTTTGAATTTAATGTCTCTGCAAATATTATCAAATATTGTTAGGTATTAAATTCATGTCTCTCTTCCTATTATAATTGCTGTTTGGAAATAGAAACTTATCAAAAATAATGATGAATTGTGAATGAAGAAATATCTTCTGTTTAGCAATATGAAAAATTTTAGATGCACATTAATCCTATGTGGGAGGTAGTACTCCGCCCTATTGGCATGGCTAGAGGAAAGCCGGCTGCCAGAGCCTTCGGTCCGAATCAAGAAGAAGGCATAGAGTTTTCTAGGTATGTCTTTTCCTTCGGTATGACGGGGTATTCAAAATTCGGTCAAGTGGAAAATTTCATTTCAGTGTTGCACGATTCAATGATTCAAAATAAGGAGTAGCACCAAATCATGGTTCACTTGATATTTATTTATGGTGAAACCTCGGCAATCCAAGTCAACCGTTCAAATTTTCACCATTTTAAGGTAATATGCCCCAGCCAATCAGCGCAAAGCATTCAGTGCCTGCCTGATTTCCCGATCTTTTGAAAATTCAATGGCGGCTGTTTGCTGCTAGTCGACAGTGTTTTCTATAATTACGAGGCATGCATATTTTTTGTTTATGTATCATAACTATGTTTTATATATGTATGTATGTGCATTAAAATTTGTGTATTAACGAAATGTAATATACAAAATGGCAGTTAAAACCCATTTGCAGTAATTTTTTAATTATTTTGTTGCGGGTGGATCGTGCCAAGACTAAAGAACATTTTCACCATTTTATTGTTATACAATAACTTAGCTGAATGGAGTTCTCAAAAAAGCTTCGCGAGCATTTGTAAGTAAAAACGTTTGTTCTCACCATAATGTTCATTTCTGTAAATATACATACCATTTTCTATAAAAATATTATTCTATATAAAGTATCGTGTAAATTGTACGAATTCTGTAAGAAACATTTTAAGATATTTTTTCTGCATGGATATAATGCCCTTAGGATAGAAACAGAGCTCCTTTTTGTGGATAGCGTTCAGCATATCTGCATAAATTTCTATTTTCACGTATAACGAATAAAGAACGTATAAGGTATTTTCTCCATCCTTCCAGCATGCTTTTGTGGTATAATGGTAGCACACTCGGTGCGTATTCGAGAGGTCTAGCTTCGAGTCCCGTCAAGGGCATTGCTCATTTTTCACATCTCCAGCATGAAAAAACTTATACTTTGCAGTGGAGCCCGAACTAAAAAGTGGTGAACGATAATTCCTCAATCCAGGATTTAGCCATTGGGTTCCATAAAGGGCGACTGAGGATTATGATAATTAATATAATGATTTCCTCCCTCCTTCCAGCATACCTTAGTACCTTCAAATATGTACTGAGTGCAACGGTAGCACACTCAGTACATATTTGAGAAGTCCAAGTTTGAATCCCGGCGAAGACACTGCTAATTTTTCCCGCTTCCAGCGTCGAAAAGCTAATGCCTCTGCAAATGTACTCCAATTTATCTAACCAGGAGTGCAAACAGAGATGGAATAGAAATTATATCCAGTAGTGTGATCCTGAATAAGCAAAATTTTGATACATTTATTAAACAATTTTTGAATAATCAGAAAGTTATGTGCGTGTTTGTGTATGTGCATTATATGCATATATTAACTTTTGGAGTTATTAGGAAAAGAATAGGAAAACTTAAAAGATGCAGAAAATTTTATCCTAAATAATACTTGGTATAATGTGTAATGTAAAGTAGTAGCCAAAACTTTATTTTTATTAATTTAACTTTTAAAAAGTGTTTGATAAGCATGCAAAAGATAAATATAAACATAAGTAAATTATCCATACATGTAAAAGTTAAAAAAATGTGCTGTCAGCATTAGTATTTGACTATAATTTGTTATTCGAATATTTGTAAACATCAGAAATAAACGAATTGGTCATAATTCATCTAAATCATTTAAAAAACATTTTTGACGTGAAAATTTAAGTGTTGTAAATTTAAGATTTTGATTTCTTTACGAATAAATTCCATTAATTCCTTAAAATTCCACGTTTGGTCACTATTTCTACTGCGACTATATTCTAATGTAATTTGTGATGAAATTAATTTTAATGATATTGGACAAGCTATCGCAAGTTACTAATATCACATTAATTGGCTTTCTGCATCTAATTTGAGTTTCACTCTGATCGTATGGTTTTCTAATATTCTCTACATCTCTTTCATTTTTAATACAAGAAAGATTTAGCAGTTTATTCATGTCAGCATTTATTACCGAATCTTTTCTCTCAAACCTGTTAGTTAACAATTCTATAGCTGAACTGTAATTCTCGTATGTAAGTGAAAATCCGGAAATAGACTACCCCACCTAACAGCGACTTTAAGTAATTAAATTAATTTTCTTTCCACTATGAGTCATTTTTATGAATAGCTACTTTATACGAACTCCAAAATTTCTGCTAATTAATTGAATTACAAAAAAAATGTTTATTAAGTTTCGACAAATTAATGGTATTTGTTGCGTGGATAGCGGTTGCTTCAGTAACCTCATTAAGAATCAAACTCAGAATCTGAATTTCCTGAAAGCTCTTTTAACTTTCAAGAAGCCCTGCATTTCCATATTATTATCTTACCTTGATAATCCTGTGAAGTTTCAATTTCAGATTCAAGTTCATCTTGACTTAATAACTTTTCAATATCACTATCCAACTGAGAGTAAATCTCGTTTAACTATTAGTTTTTCAAGAAATTCATCCAAAGATTCAGAAACCGATAAAGAACTGTATAGTACTTTCAATTTTGTTTACTGTTTAGTTGTTAAAACATTATTGCAATTCTTTTCTTTTTAAAAGATAATAATTCACTCATTATTATCAGCAAGAAAATCGTAGGATTCAAATAAAATGCAACTTACCCAGTTTCAAAGAAATAAAATAAGAAGTGTAAATTCTTATCCAAGTAAATCTAACTAAATACTGCCCAAATGTAGCCGATTTCAGCTCATTTGTAGCGAAGTAACATGAACCCGAAACACAAAGCAAGCGTCCAATCGAAGAATCGAAAGTATACTTTCGCACCGATGCAACCAAATTGATAAGTCTCACGACATTGAATTGATAGTAAGTCCTAACATAGTCCTACAATGACTCTAAATGTGCCATTAAATTTCTGCCTGTCTGATTCAGTGGTATTTCTAACTGAAATCCACATTAAATCTAGTTTAAAAGGGAATTTATTAGAATACTAAAACAAATGAATCTAATTTTGAATCTAAATGATTACAGGCTAAAATATAGCGGTCGAAAGCATCGTGGAGAAAATAACGCAGGGCGAAAACAGCGTCGTGCAAAATATCGTGGGAGAAAAGAAAGCAAAGAGAAAACGTTACGATTCTAAAACGTCGTGGTTAAAACATCGTCATTGAAAGTAAAGCGATTCATCCCAGTTTTAAAACATCGTCGTAGAAAATGTCACTGTAAAAAATAAAGCTCCAACAAATCATCGTATGACGATAACATCGCTCACATATATTTTGCAGGCTTTACAATTTATTTGTCTAGTGATTTGTGAGAGCAAGAAGTAATGAGGAATATTTTTATCTCTATTTCTGGTGCGATATTTGAAACTGCTGGACTCAGCCCATCTTCAGTGTTTTCCAGCAATAGTATTTGAATAGTATTTGAATTTAATAAGCTTTAAAGCTGTAAAAGTTATTTAACGTAAGCATGTGGTGCCTGGCTATAACATTTAATGCCATTTCAGGAGTTGTGAGAAATTCAGTTTTAGCTCCAATCCAGAATTCAGTCAAGGATTTTTGTGGAAACTCAAGTTTTAAATTTGATTCACTCGAAAGCTCAACAAATTCCTTTTGGGCTTCATATGGCAGGTGATTAACTTCATTAATGTCAAGTAATGTAATTTATTTAAATTCAGGTAGCTGAATTAAATTTTGTCGACCCCAACATTTTGCTTTGCCACCCCATCTGGGGTCGCGATCCACGGTTTAAAAAACGTTGGCTTAGTGTATAACGCCACTGAACGATGATAATTTGATCTGGATTCAAATATTCGGGAATAGGCTTGCTACATACGGGCGTTTTTGTGGGTTTTCTACGTGTAATGTGAAGTCGAGCTAATTTCCCTTGAAAATTCTTCCACGAAGGCATTTAATACCTTACGGATGGAAGTCAAAATACAATTTGAGATAACTCCTATTTTGTTGTAGAGTAATTAGGTTATTTTGAAGCAGGAGACATGAAAAATGAGCAATGCCCTCGCTGGGAGTCGAATACGCATACTGGAAGGAGGGAGAAAATACCTTATAATTTTAATGATGTAATTTAACAGCGGAAGTTTGTCTACTAGTGAATACTGCTACATTTTAAGGATCATATGTATTAGAATATTTACTAACTATTTCAGTAAATTTAGCAGTACATATTTTATAAACTTCTAGCGTTGTAGAGTTAGGTATTATTACAGGCTGTTCTTCTGTAATAATGTCTAACTGTACATCAGGTTATTATGCTGTGCAGTTAGGTATGCGAAATTATTTTAAAGCTTGTGTGAATGATTTAATATTATAATGTATATTCATTTTAGATAATAAGTTTTGAAAGTTTCTTGATAATGTGTCCTTGGAATTGCTCTTAAAACAGAAAAAAGTTCGAAAATATTCAGTATTAACAAACATGTTTTTTGTTAGCCATACGTTTCAGATGTAAAAGTAATAAAATCATCAAGTTTGCTAACATGTATCGAGATATTCTATAAGTTTATTTTGCATTTTATTATCGACCTAATTAGAATTAAATTATATTTGAATATAAAAGTATATTGAACAGCAAGAAAGCTAACTAAGCTTGAATAGAAATCTATGTATTCTCAGTCTCAGATGTTGTTGAAAAACGATTTAATTGAATTGTAGTTATCAAAGAGGTGTATATTTATTTCTAGCACCTTCTACTTTACCTATCACTGTATACTTTCTTCAGCAATTTTTATTTTCTGTACATCCTATAGTAATTATACATTTTCTATAACATTTTTAATTTGCCATATATTCAATTCTAATCACGAAAAGACCGTCTGAAACCACATAGAAAAGAATTCTGAGCAGATTAATACTTCGGTATCGGAAGGACCTGGTAGCTGTGTTTTATCTGTTATTTGTAATGTAATGCAATTGTTTTGATTTTCCTGGGATATTTGAATTGATTTATATTTCAGAGTGCAGATTTCTGTTTATTTGTATCTAAGATAAATATAGAATTGTATACTTATCGAATTTGATATTTTATGATGATTCATTAAGAAATAAAAGTCCCACATGTCCGCAAGAAGGAGTAGGGACGATCTGGTTTACTTTAACATTGAAACCTATGGCGTTTGTATCAAATAACTGTTTCTGATTATTAAATGAGATACGTTCTATAGTGATGAGATTATGAAAGGTCACAGTTTTGTTTAAATAAGATTTAATATCCTCATTAAAGCACTTTTTACTGCATTTTGCGCATTTTTCTCAAGCATAATTCTTGTATAAACATCTTTACTTTGGTAAAACGGTAAAAACTCTAAACACAAAATTTATTAACTTACTTTTGCGTACAAATAAAGTAAAATTAAACGAGATTGATAGTACATGATGCTTTAAAACAAATAAGGTAAAATATCTGATAATTTGTTTTTAAAAAATTTTATGAGCATTTTCAGACAGTGTTTTCTAAAATTATTATAACATTACAAAATGATCATTAATTTAATACAGTGTTGTAATAAGAGTTGATTACATGATCATTAACTATTAACATAAGATGTATATTTATTTTAATAATTCATAAAATTCGGAACATAAACTTTTCTGAGTGTAATGAAAAAAATAAAATAAAGTAAAGTAAAATCTGGAATCATTCAGATTTTATATTACGCCAAAGAGACTTTTCTTAACGTTTTGTGTGTTACCTTTATTTATTGAATATCATCTTCTTCGCACGTAAAGCACATAAAATTCAATTCAACAGCAATATCACAAAATATTTGAAAACAACATATCTTTAGAATTTCCGCGCTGTAGATAAAAATGTTACTTTCCGTACAGTGTTGTCATTGTTCGCTTTGAACTCTTTGAGTTTGTTAATCGAAAATTCATTAAAGTTTTACAAAATATGAAATGGATTAAAACAAATTCGAAATTTGGCTGTACAGGTGCCCATATTCGGGTGGAGGATTGCGTTATTCAAAATTTTATGGCTCTAGATACCGTCGTTTTTCACAGTGCGAGAAACATGCATGTATTCATGCCGATTTTTCATTATTCAATTTCTTTAAATATAATACAGGGCGAAAATATTTGGTGGCAACAATTTGCCAAGTGAAATGGACATTTATAGGGAAACAGCGCAAAATGCCGTTCCGAAACTAATAGCCTCTCTGGGCTACCGCCTCTTTTGGTCTAATAAATTAAATTTACAGTAAATAAGAAAATCTTATGCAGAACTAGAAATAAATTTAAAAAATAATCACTATAAAATATTAGCACAATTAATTATTACACTTAAATACTATTTCAACATTAGAATAAATGTATAAAAATTATTAAGATATTAAAATCACTATGATGTACTATGAAATATAATTGAAATAAAATTCCTTTATAGAAATTGTGCTATAATATTCCTCTATAGTTTTAAAAAAGCAGTACAAGTTAGAATTTTAAACAAAAACTTTCAAAAATTTATTTTTAGGTTTTTTAGTATTTTTTACTTATTTACACCAATAAAAACTTAAAAATCGTAAGAGAAAATTGTTTGTTTGAAATTTTCTATTAGTTCAGATTTAAAATATTATTTTCTAGAAGTAGTAGGTACAAATTTCCTTACAGCTATGAAAAGCTAAAAAAAATATCCAGGTCTGAAATCATGCAACAGCTTGATAATTATTTGGAAAGGTTAATTATGGTTGATAAATATGCTAAATTTAAAAAAAATCAATCTCAGTTTCAAAAATAAAAATATCTAAAATTCTAATTAGTGAAATGAGGCGCTACAACCAGTTTTTTCTTGACAATTATACGCGCTGCCATAGCTAACCATTGTTAAGCTCCTTGAAGTCATCCCTACTCCTTCGGATGTGGTCAAGGGAACAGCCGGGAATGCGTCAGACGAGGGCGAAAACCCATTTGGTTTGGTCTTTTCTTATACGTCCTTGCTTACAGAACTGGGTGAAAGAAGCCACTAAGGGAACAGCTGATTTTGAGCAAACTAGGAGTCAGTGATGTCGCACACGATCAAACTTTGGAGTACAATAGCCTTGGATACACTTATTAGTTGCTTAGCACGTTATCGACATCCTGGTAATGGGTCACTATCATTACTTTTTCTTGTATTATCAGTATCAGGTAAATGTACGCTTATTTATTCTGATTCTTTCTGATCACTCCAATCACTCTGATCTCTAAAGTCCTCACTACTATCACCCACAGTGGCGTTTACTTCACAAATGCTTTCTTTTAAGCAAAAATGTACATTGAATGAAGTTTGCACTCAGTCTAGCAATATCATACTAACTATTATGCTCAGTTAACTACCTGCTAGTAATTTTACAAGTTCTGTTCATTTAAAATGCATTAACTGTTACTTTAGCTTAATGAGTGTAACTCGCCATTGTGAGGTTTTGCCATGAAAAACTGAGAACGAGCAGGACTATCATTTTACCGTAAAGGGTTCATTATACATTTAACAAGTGGATTGCCCGTTGATAGAATTATTCAGTGGCGTAGCTAGGGTGGGGCAAGGAGGGACATCTGTCCCCGGGCGCAGCATCCAGGAGGCGCCAAACTGATGCTAAGAAATTTTTTGAATGAAATGTTTTCCATTCTTGGCACACAGAAAGGGGCGCAAATTCTTCATTTGTCCCCGGGCGCTGGAAACACTAGCTACGCCACTGGAATTATTCATAATGAATGACTGATTGTGAAATATATGCAAGGCTCTGAGGGAGACAAGTGATTGGTCCAATTAAGGTTAACAAGGTTAATGCGTTTATCGTTTAATGTGAAACCAAATGGCGATTAGTGTGGTGTAACACTTACTTTTCCTTTTTCGACTGAACTGAGTTCATCCTGGAGGTAAAAATATCAAATTTAGTTTTGTTTTTCAGAATTTTTGATGAAAGGATTTAAAACATTAAAGATGTTGAAACTATAAGAAGGAAGCTAAGAGAACTTTTATTCCATGAAATATTTCAATTTGTTGCTGCGGGTTTCAATAGAATTTAACCTTCTAACCGGAAAGGCCGTATATATATATACGGCCTAGAATATTTTTCTGATATCTGTACGAAGTATATATACGTGCATATTAAAATATGTCAAAGAAATTCAGGCAATATATTAAAAGTACATAAATCCAGGTATAAAATGCCAGGAAATGTTTTACATTAAATCAAGAAAATAAATTTTTCCGGTAGTAGTTTTGGGAAATTTGTGCTTTCTTAGAGAAAACCCTGGCCGGTTAGAGGGTTAAAGAATGGTATATTTTAATTAAATTTTATGCATTGTACTGTTATTATTATACATTTTCCAAATTTATAATAATAACAGTACAATGTATAAAATTTATAATAATTTTACAATTTCTGTTTCAATGGTTAATATTAAGATCGCAGAAAGAAAGAGCAAAATTATGTATCACCTTGTAAAATCGTACATTCTTAGCTATCATACTGTTAGAGTGATCTTGCTAGGAAACCTGGCGACTTTTAGTACAGGCGTAAAAGAATACCAACATAGAAGAAGCGTAAAATAACCCTGTTCATACATAAATAAGTAACGTGTGCTGGCTAGCGAAATCACGCTCTGAATAAATAATTACAAGATTCGTCGGTTTAAACACTCACTTCACTTTAAATTTGCATCCTGGCAAGGAAATGCGAGGGGAAAATGAGAGGTTTAGGAAAGGTACCAAAACTTAAAATAATTTGTTATGCAAAATAAGGGAAACCTGACAACCTTAATAAAACTATTATAACCGTCTGGTTGAACTTTCCTAAATTACTCGGTTTTTCTTAATAATGCATTTTGAACGAATTTGTAGTATGAAAGTATCTTTATTTATTTTGTTAAAAATAATAAAGTGGAAACCTTAGTTACTTCAGGAATATATCTAGGAATATATTTAATTGTAGTGTTTTATTTCCTTTAAAATTTACTTGTAATCATATTTAAATTTTCTTGACATGAGCATGTATTCAAGTATTCCTACATAAGTGTCTTATGTATTAAGTAGTACAAGATTTGGCCTGTAAATGTGAAATTCGTTTGAAATAATGTATTCGGTATTTGCCTGTAATATAATACGACTGGTTTTCCTAAACTACACTTCTAAAACTCAAATCCATACTCAGCCGAGTATTAAAGGAGTATGCAAATTTATCACTGATATATTAATTTTTATGTGAAAAACATATACACTTAGCTTTACATTAAAATATGGTATTTAGGTCATTTAAGTACTTTTTATACACAACAAGTTCAAGACATTGAACTTTGAACGTAAGTCATTTCGTTCTTATAATATACCTTTAAATATGTGAGGTCATTTTATAGTTCAGGAAATAGAGTATATTTCTGAAGTGTTATTCGAAAAAAGATACAAAAGACAGGAAACAAAGCAAAAACATTATATTTATTCACAGAGTATGAAGTTTACACGTTTTTCCCAGTAATTTTCGAACATATGGAAAAGTTTTTTTTATTTTTACATGAGCTTAATTTTTCTGCAGCTTGGATGGTCTATTTCTAATGGCATCTAGTAAAATAGAATTAAGCTCAATTTATAAGTGCTTGTATGTATTCAACTTTCACGACAGTTATGCAGAGAAAGAGAGAGAGAGAGAGAGAGAGCTATTACCTAGTGACAACATGTGACTAGTAACTTCTACTTTGACTAGAAATCACTTAAAGAAAATCAACTCAGACAGAAAGCACACTCTTAGCAAGATAAAGCTGCATATAATTTAAGGATAATTCATGGCCTGTTGCTTGTATGCAACTTTGTAGGTTACTCCTTACGAAACTGTAAGATATTTTCCTAACTTTAAAAGTAAATTTCTCGTATAAAAATGTTTCGGCTATTTAACAATTATAAAATAAAACAAAACTCACAAAATCATCGACTAAACTTCCGTTGACTGATTATCTCTCAAAGATTATGTATAGTGTGACAACATGATAAAGTATCTCTCATCAAATTCTGTATCATAGCGTCGAGATAAAGAAATATATCCTAGAAGTACAGTACCAAGTACTTCAGAGTTATTATCAGAAGTTAAGTCATGAATGATATAATGTGCATTTATTAAAAATTAATATATTTTAATTTTGCTTTTTTTAGTCGAAATTATTAATATTCTTGAGTTCTTAGATATGATGAAACAAGAATGAGTACTGCACTGTAGCAGAAACGAAACAGCGTGTAAAATGGCGGTACATTTTGTGTTCGACTGAAATGATAGTGCATGCCGTTAATAGAAGTATCCGAGCTATATGCATGCTGTGAATAGAGGTACTGGAAGTTTTTCCAGTTAAGTCATAAAAATGGAGTCATTACGACTTTCCTTTCAAATATAAAATATTTCATTTACTAAAGAAATTTCAAACTTATAAAATTAATTCAATGGGTATATTAATCTGTGATTGTTTATAAAATCAATGTTTGGCACCAAGATATCTTACTTTTTTGATTTTCAGTACACTGAATGAGTTTTTACACAAGTATAAAACTGACAGATTTTAAAATAAATTCCCTAAAAATAACAAAACAATTGCTTTTCCATCCAGTAGAAACTTTAAATAGTACAGTTTTAAGGGTAATATTTTAGGAACAAAGTAGCAGACAATTATCTTATTATTTAAAGGTAACAATATGCACAAAACTTCTACAAAATATGGTAGTAGTAAATAAAGGTGTTATGGTTCAATTTAAAGTTATTTTGGATGCATTTTATTTTATTGTAACTTTATAAATGATAAGGTTCCCCAAAACATACGAATAAATATAAGTAAAATATAAATCTGCTAATATTAAATTTGGAAATTCTCCATTTATTAAAATTAGTATAGTTATCAAGCTAACAATGTGAATAAGAATATTTCACCCACAATTTTATTGTTATTAAAATATATTATTGGAAATGTTGCAGGAAAGGAGTTTAAAATCAAGCTATACATCATTTGGAAAGTACCTAAAATAAAGTTCTCTCTCGTAATAAACTAAAATGATTATAAAAACTTCTTTGCGTTTCACCAGTCTATGTAGGGCTTCTGAAAATGGTGTTATGTAAGAGAATGAGGAAAAGCGATGATAGTTCTTTAATAAAATTTCTTTTATGACGAGTAATTTACACCATATTAGATATTTATATATATCTGTACGAAATTATGTTGTACGTTCATTTAATTCAAAAGAAAGATTTTATTTAGATAATATATGCAACGTTTAGAACAAAAGTTTGAACCGAAAAGTTTCAAGTAAAAGTTTATTTCTAGTGCTATTAAAATAAATTTACAAATAAGGATTTTTTTTAATGAAATACAGTGAAAATTGAATTCTTGAAAAAGTTGTCAATAATTACAAAAGTTAACCATATTTATGACGTTACGCATTACATATGAATGATGGACTTTGACTTTTAATTTAAAGCTCTTACAAGTTATTCTGTTTCAGAAAGAAAGAGGGATTAAGTATTTCGAAATAAAAATCCACTAGGTTCGAATACTTTCAACATTTCAGGTAATTAAAACAAGATGTTAAACAGAACAGTGAAGCGATTAATGCAGAGTGGACGGTGTATGCCCACAGTGAACGATGTTTGATATTTTGCCTAAAATGTTTTCTGGAAAACCTGAATAGAATTGCGAACTTCAACTACGTTAAACGGACGGTTAAGAATATGTTAACTGTACTAATAACGTGAAAAAGATTTCAGTAGCTGTTGTTACGGTCTCAGTAAACAAAGCTTTAAATGATATAAGCAAATAGTACCTTGACAATGTTAGATCAAATCATGGAAGTCCTATGTAAAGATTTGCTTCTCCTACAGTGAAGGTAGTTTAAGTAGTTTAGTAATGAATAGCTTACTTTAAGCTGGACGTTTCGATCATGAATATTTAAAACAATAGTAAAATTTTGGATTTCATTATATGAAAACGCTCATTCCGAATTTATCATTACGTTTTTGTTACAGAAGAATACGTTTTTTGGCATACTTCTGATAGTATTTTTAGAACTCTGCAACATCAATTATATCTTTATTAAACAAAGCAGAGAGATATACTTTCAGCATTTCTTACTCACGGATATTGATTAAAAACTTCTTTTACCTCACTGGAACCATAAAGAATACTGGACTGGTAAATAAATAAAACGGATGTACAGTTGGCAACAGTCATAATATTATACCTCTCATGTGGAACAACATCTAACTCCCCTCCTAGTTAAAAGTAACATCAAAAATCAATTTTTTAAGATAAATTTTCATAAACATTTATACAGTTTTCATAAATGTTACAAAATGTGATCCAAGTTACATATGCTGAAAAAATTCTTTAAAAATGTATTTTGATGAATTTGTGGAAGGAAACATTTTGGCATTACTTTTATAGCTAAAGTAAGTTGAATATAAAAGAAAACTTGTATACTTCTATTTCTAAATATTTCTAATAAGAAATGTGCTAAAAATTGGGTGGGATTGTGCAAAAGCTAATGTGGAGAATTAACATTGCATTTTGACCCCACGGTGTTGGACGTGTTTCGATGTGGACAACTTGAAGCTTTGCGTAAACACCAAAGAACACTTTAATCACATTACGCTAGGAGCTTAATTGAAACGGCAAAAACAACGCTCTAATAATTTATAAATGCTAATCTAACAGACTATGTCAGTCAAAGTATGAGTTTTCAAATTACACGTTGAGTTTTAACTCGAAACCAGCGAAAGTATCTAATTACTAATTTTCGCAACATGGTTCTTACTTCTAAGAATTCCGTTGGGCATTGTTTAACGCAAATTTTCAACTTGTATATCTATTACAATAATATTTAAGTACACAGAATTTTTAAAATATTGGTTGCAATTACAATTAAAAGCAGCATTTTTTTAAATGGTTTTCACAAACAAAAAAGCTAAACAAACAAAAACCGTATTTGTCGTATATAATACAATGACTGTGTCTGTCGTTAGATTTGCAAAAATTGGCAACAGAAAGGACTACACCAACTAATGGCCACTTTATCTTAGTTATTTGGTTTCACTTTTTCACTCATAATTGTGTCTCATATACCAATCAAAAGCAGTTATGTGGTATTGCATTAGTATTTTCTAAATCGCGAATTGTGAGAGGTTGACGGGCGGGTAGTTGGGCGGCCATCTTGGATGTACTTTCATATCCAGGCTTAGATGAGTTTACAAGAGCAAGGTGGGTTAATGAATAAGAGGAGTTCGGACCGTATCCAGTAGATCTCGACTTGGCCCGTCTAGCTTTCCTCCTCCTATTCCTTCTTGGCCTGTAACTTCAGAAGCGCTCCCACACCACCTCAGTGAATACTTGTCTGGGTCTTCGCTGGGAAAAAGCCAAAATACACTGAGTACATGCAACAAACAAATCCAAAAATGATATCAAACAGCATACACACATTAGATCAAATCAATACCGAAAATTGTATTCTTTAGTTGAGCAACAATGTTATGAAGAAAAATGCACTTAATTCTTTAAAACAAAAGTTATAATACGTTCATAAATAAACTTTACCTGATAGCATACATGTCTGATACTGGACAGGACATTTAATGATTACTTAATTGCTTTAACCCAAGATCTAGTTAACTATAAATTTTTGCAATTGTCTTTTAGAACGTACAAACCTCTTACAGGAACAATGAGCAAATACATGGAGAGATTTTTGACTCTTGACTAAAGTGTTACTAAGCTTATCAACAAAAATAAGAATCTATATTTAAGTAAAATACTAATTATATACTAAAATAAATCTGTCATCTGATGTAAGAAAGAACTTCTAAGAAATTGCGAATTAAATTACATTGGTAGTTAAAGTATGTCGAATGAAAAAAAATCAGTGCTATTTTTAGATATTTTAAAAATAAATGTTCTAAAATTTGGGTGGGATCGTGCAAAGCTAATGTGGCATATAACATTTTCTCTTCTATGCAAGTGGATCTGAAGATCTTTTGTGCTTTGCACTTTAATATTACTTAGTAAGTGGAAAACTTAAATTTGATGCAAAATCTCAGTATATGTTTCGAGAGTTTAGGTTCTAATGTACCTGTAATTTATGCAACTATAATAGTGGGCAAAATTAAAGGATAGATTAAATTTCAACATTGATTGTGATGCAAAAAAAGAAACGTTTCGTATGTTTATGTATACTTTAATTTATATGCCCTAGAACTTGACTCTAAAATTTATAGAGGAAATTTACGCGGTAATTCCATTATCCTGGATGCAAACAATTAGCATACTGTGTAATCATCTTAAATTCACATGAATTAGCACTTATGGAAAAACTGAGCCAGTGTAAAACCCAGTAGGATTAACATCTATTCTTGTAGAAAGGCAGATCTAAGCTCATGGAGGCTCTTGACAAGTGACTGTTGCATTTCGGTGTTCTTTGATATCCAAGCTGGCTGAAATTTACTAACTGGGCTACCCAATCTAGTCAACCGATATCTTTAATATTAGGTTATTCAATCATTAGATTGGCTTGAGAACACCGGTTATTATTATCTGTTAACAAGACCCCTTGGCCTATAGCTTTTAAAATGCCTTATATAAGATGAAAATATCAATAATATCAATAAATAATAATATAATATAAGTTATTATTAGTTAGAGATGGTTTTTTGAAACACGCAGATCGCTCTTGCCATTCATTGAGTTCACCTACTGCTGAGTAAACTACCGTCGATATTTAATCGAAATTCTAAGGAATGCTGCTTGCTACAAATTCTGTCAAAAAATGTACATTCAAAATCAGATTTAACCTGAACACTGACTCATTTATGAATACAGTTCGGGCTTAATCGTTTGGGCTCTACATTGCTTTCTTATTCCTTCGCGTTTTCCTCATGTGCTTATTTTGTTGATGAATATAAACCAGGTAAATGTTTTCTCCTTCGATAATTTCATATTTGCATTCATGATTATCTTCAGAGAGATTTAAATCGGTAATTGTGTTTTAAAAACCAATTCCTAACTTATTCTTCAGTTTTACGTACTAATGTCTGTACAAAAATGGTTACTTATATACTGCATTTTCTGTTCACCTTAAGAGGATGTCGGGTTGATTTGTCAAAAACAAAATATTGCCTTTGAGCGAACGTCTTTAATGAATCTTTAAGGTAAAATTATTTTGTGAATTCATTCTTTCTGTTTATTAATTCGAGATGTAACTACGCTAAAAATGGCATACATTATTCTACAATTAATTGATGGAAACTAAAGTGTGAATTCAGAAATCTGGTAGAGTATTAATAAGATGTGGTTGTATACAGAAACCATTTTTAGTAAGGCATTCAAGAGTGTCATACATTTTGATATGAGTTTTAGCTGCTATCCCTCAGTTTACATTACTAAGAAAGGCTGCTACTACGAAAGTTTTACCTAGATAATTATCTAGATAAGCATGTTTTATCTTTTCAAGCTCAAAAAACTTGTTTCAACGTCCTACTTAGTACAGAAGCTGGACATGCTACTTTAGGATGAGGACTGAATTATCACTGTGAAGAAAACATTACAACAAATACACAAAATAAGTATAAAATAACAAGATTTGGGGTTAACTAAATAAAATGACTTCAGAACGTGTCTCAAAGGTCGAATTATACCTACTTTTTAAGTCTCTAGTAAGATAATGGATCAAAGAGCAAGCACAGAGCATGAATGTTTGAAACGAATTTTTTGAAATCTATTTCCTCAATTAAAGAATACTTTTTTCATAATTTTGACAGAAAAATTTGGAAATTGTGATATTTTGCCCAATAATATTGTACAACGGATAATTGAAGAATTTCCTTTTTGTGAATGTAAGTTCGCCTTCCTCGATGGGATATTTAAAAGCTTAGTTTTACCAGTGTATTATAAACTACGCTTGCAAAGAATGCTGTTACTGCCCCGTAAGTTCTTATCTGGAATAGAACCAATTTTTAGAGCCAGTAAATTAGTTTATATCGAATTTTTTATACAAATTTCCTACTACGTGTTTTAGAAATTCGATTTGATTTTGCATTTTTAATTGATTTACCGGATTGCTAGTAAGATGTATTTAAATATATTTATTTTATGAAATATAAATAATTTGAAATTCTGTACTTTGAAAAATGATCCCCTGATTTCTTTTATAGATTTCCTTTCGTTCATCATAAGCAAATAAGATCTGCGATATTTAAGTCTGTACTTATGCAGTCAAAATTGCTGTGATACTATAGAGATCTATGCAAAGAATTAAAACTTTGATGTAGTGGTATACGAAGTAATGCATATTAGAATTATTCAGTTCTTCTTTGCTCCCTTACTTTGGAATAATAAGTACTTATAGAAAACATCCATAAAAGCTCATTTTCAGATAAAATCTAACGTGAAAGGAAAGCCATTTCATTTACTGTCGTAAGTATTAGGATTGTGACGGTTTCACGATTCGAGGATATTTCCATTAAAGAAAAGTGCAGAAGTTCGGCTTGCACTAATAATAACGAAATTAGAAATATTTAAAGAACACGTAATACAGGAATAATGGAGGAAAAGCTGAATTACTCACAGCTGGTCTTGTTTTATATCAGTTGACGAATTGCGGCTCAGTTTTCTAGTAAATCTGCGGTATGTCTTGTGCACTCTGCAATGGCATACAGTTACGACTCCCAAAACTATCAAGCAGGCTCCTGCAAGTGTAGCAGCAGCGATGTATAGGTTGTGCAGATGATCTAAGGGGGCACTAGCAGGTCCGATGGTAGCACTGCGGTATACTGATGTGTCCTCTAAGGTGTGGGCCATAGGCATCCCTGGATAACGTAACTCTGAAACAGATGTCAAATCTACGGTGCTTTAGGTAAGATGTCTAAATGTACAAAAGCAAAAAGCTATTATTGCATATAATTTATTACAATCAGGATAAAAAACATACGTTCAATTATAACAAACGTTTGCTGAAAGTAAGCGTTTGGATTACGGACTTCCGTTGGTTTGAATGAAAAATGTCGTTTTCGGCTTTCTCCATTTATTACTAATATTTTTATTCGGCCAAAATAATTAATTTCCAGCAAATACTTATTCTGTAAATGTTCTGAAAAAAAAATGGGAATTATAACGAAAAAGGTTGAACCTTGAGGTCTATTATAAAATTTCATTCAAAAATTATTATAAAGTTAAAATAAATATGCTAAAATAAGTAAAAGGGAAATAATTCCAGATCACTGCCTTTTAATTTACACTGTTTAAGTGAATTAATGTAATTTAAATATATGGTACTTATGCACCATAAAAAATTGGGTTTTAGCTCATTTTTTTATGGTGCGTAAGTATAGGCACATTTTACTCGGCCAATTTCACGAGAAACAGAGTTAGAGAGAACGGAGTAAATAATCGAGTTTCAAAATGCGGTTTTGAAAATTGCCAAAGATTTTGAACGGAAAATAACTGAAATTGAAGGAGTTTCCGAATTAATCATTGCTCGAATTACGAAACTGGAAAATTCCCACCAAAGAAATATGCTAAAACATTTGTAGGCCTGGCAATTTGATAATATGAATAAACTAACTGCTTACTACATGCATGTGCATTAACTAATAGTAAATATTTAATGACTAAAACGATTTCTGTAAGTATTTTGTTTTTGACAGACTAGTTCGATGTGATATTAGAAATTTAATGAAATTTGTAAGAAATATTTATTTTAGAAGACAGATTCAGAAACTTAATTTAATTAAATATTTAGCACTAAGCAAACAGAAAATGCATGTTGACCATAGGTCTATAACATACCCTGCTAAAAACGATTTGATGATATTGTACATTCGGTATGAGTTAACCATATAATCGACAACTTTTTTAATGAAAATTAAACAGAAGAGGTTAAAAAGGAAAATTATAACGTCCCAAAGTTGGAAATATGCAAATTTTGTCTGTGACATTGAAAACTATGCGTTTTAGATAAAGAGTTAAAAGGGACCTGTAGCATTGCTTTTGTAGGAGGAGACTAAAATCAATTGACTTGCACTGAATGTTTTGTAATAGTGAATACTATCTTTCAAGGAAGATGACTTAGTTGAATCGGTAGCCTGGAGAGCCATCAGTCCTTTTCAGGCTGGTCAAACGCAATCCGTTGCAGGGGAAATGTTAGGAGTTTTTCAAAGTGTCATTTACAGAATATGAAATCGGTTTTCTTAAACTAGAAATGTTCGTCTAAGTTCGGTACAAGGTCGTCACAAAATGTGGACCAGCATTTAACACTAACCGCCAGAAGAACCGCACTATGAACGTCACTTTCTTGCAACAGAACTTTCAGAGTGATACTGGAAGAAAAATGTCAACCCATTTCTTTGCTCCTGATAAAAAGGGACTTTGTTCGGCTTCGAAATCGATACACTTCTATGCTAAAAATCTACCCCTAACACAAGTTGTTGCTTCACTATGATGATTTGTTTGAGGCGTGTTTCTCTTCTGTTTTGAGCCCTGAAAATATTTTAATATCGGGAGATTAACTAAGAACCTCAAATAACTTGAAGAAATGAACGCATTTCTATAAATCTTAAGATGTGAATATATTTTTGAAATTAAGACCTGATTTCAAATTTTTATAGTATCATTTCACAAACTAAGCTTTTATTTTACTTAAATTTAATTAAAAATCTGGCGATATATTTATCATTACTTTCGCCAAATAATGATGGAAGGTTTGAAGTATTAAGAAATTCATATAATTAAAGACTTTTGTTTGTTTCGGTGCAAATCCTTTACTTTTATTTGACGTCAAACAGCTGAGTACATATGTATGTCTATACTATTTGCATGCATGTTGCACGGCTACTAAAATTTTAAAATTCATGACTACATTTCTTCTTTTTGAATATGTTAGCAATTTCCACAGTTCACCGTCAGAGGACATCATGACCATGAAAAGCATTTGTAATAAAAAAAAACGAAAGACAAAGGATGTAACCATGCAACAGACGATATTAACGACTCGTGCATTGGTAAGGGTAGAATAAAGTATCTTGTTGTTGGTTGTGCATCTCTGTCCTAATAACTCAAAAAAAAAAAAAGTGGACGTTGTGAACATAAATGTAAGAGAAAAATTCCAAGGCCAACCATTTCAGAAGTGAGATGTCGATAACAATCTACTATGAGTGAACATCATTGAAGGTCTGATGGAAAAACAAAAAAGGTAAATGTTTTGGTTTTACTCCATTATAAAGATATTAAACGTATCAATGAGACCATCAAACATATGCATGGGGGTTCAAGTTTTTAAACGTATGAATAATAAGTATTAAACGAGTTAACGTATATAAAAAGGTAACTTAAAGATTTCGTTTCTTGGCAATGGACGCAAAAGCGATCTAATTGAACTTGCGACGGAAATTGGGGAAACGATCCCACCAGACGCCATTGTGAATACGATTAAAAACATCATCATTACCGGTAAAAATTTGACGAACTATTTGTAAAACAAGTTTTCGAAAGGATTATTGAGGAAAGCCTTAAGAAAGAAGAAGGTGAAAGCTTAGAAAAACTAGCACAATTAGAAATTCAAAAACGCTAAAAACGAATACTGTTAGAAATTGAAGATCGGGAAAGACAAAGGAATTTTAAATAACAAAAACTAAAACTTTTAAACGAAAATAAATTAATGTTCCAAACGTCAACGGGAAATAATATAACTGCATCAGAAAACAAGAAATGTATCGATTTGCAAAGTCTTATGCAAAAATTCTATTTAAAGGATGGACACATATCTTCATTCTCAATAATATTTGAATGTCAAGCCAAACGAATGGGGTTAAATGAAGATTATGTTTTTCATTTATTAGGACTTTTACCTCTCGAGATCACACAACTGATCGCCAGAAAATCTGAAGAATAAACTAATGGGTACGTATTTGTTAAGAATTTATTATTAAAACGTTTTAAGCTAAGCCCAGAAAAATTTCGCCGGAAATTTGTTAATCGTACTAGGGATTCAAAAAATACATGGACAGATTTCGTTTCCGAAATTCGTAACTATTTTAATAAATGGTTAGCAGGATTAAAAATAAATGATTTCGATTCTTTAAAAGACAGCATTTCAACATGGACTTTCTGATGAAGCACATTTAAAATCATAGTAAGACTAGTTTTCTCTTTGTTGCTGTACTTCTTACTGGATGTGAGTTAGACGTATCAGAAGATGTTAAAAAGATTGTTTTATATAGCAAAACATCTAAGAATTACTGGTCGAAGAAAATAGCGATTACAATAATGTCAAAGTCCTCTGTTTGGTGAACTGGCAGCAAACGAATTTGCTGTTCATTTCAGTGGCCTAAGCTCTATCCCTCATTTAGGTTGTGCTGTAGTTATTTTTTTCCTAGCATTCCAGAAAACCCAGTTTTCTGTATTTTATGCTTTCTTCTTTTCTAAATGTTTTGAGTCACTGTTACAAAGAAATGACATTCTTCGAACAAACGTCAGTGGAAGTGGAAGGATGAAGATTAAACTATGCAATTTCTGTCTTACTGTCTTTAGGACCAGCAACACTTCAATTCTTGAAAATGGAATCGCTTGCTTTGAGAGCTGTATTATTCATTATCTGTAAAAAGCCCGTACATAATGGAGCGCTTAACATTTTTGTCTTAGTGCTTCAAGATGGGCATATATAGTTACTAGAGTTGACCATACATATGCTTTCTCATATTTATAAGTGAGCCAGTTGTTCTGTGTTTTTAATTTAAGTGTTTTTAATCATTTAAGTAATCAATAATTTAAGTATTTTATTTGTATTTGTATTTGATTTTTTTAAAATTTGAAATTGTGAAGAGCGTAATGAATCTATATATATTTGTAAAGTGTGTACTTAAATTGAAAGAGTGGATTTAAAATTTTTAGGCAATTGTTTTCCCTTTAACGGTTCAATTTTCTAACGTAGAAACGGAGCGTCTTTTAACGGATGTAACACCTGTGGGAATAGCCTTTTAAGATGACAGTTGCAACTTTGGGTAGTATATCGTTGTTCCCTTGTCTTTGTTACCAAGCAGTAAAAGTGGTTGTCGAAATTGGCTCCCCGCTATTCACTTACCATTTTAGCTGTGTGAGTGTTGCTTTGCTTATAGTTTCGGAAGAAAGGGAAAGGCTGTAAATTGGATCTTGGAGGGGCTGTTTTTTGTTGTTTCTTCTTAGATTTTTTGCTTGTTAACAAGGGGGGGGGGTCGAATTTTTTAGTTTCCAGTTTTCGCAGGTGCTACTGTAGACAATGACTTAATTTTGATTCGTTTGTGGGTTTAAATTTGTCCTGTTAAATTATATTGAAAAGTCGCGTATTGGCAAGAATTTAATTTTATGTGTAACTTTTGGACTTATAATTGTTAGTGGGAGGAGAAACCGAGTTTTTCTCGATGGTTGCGCGAGTTTTGAAGGCAGTCTGGAGTTTTATCGGAGTTTTTGGAGAGAGTTTTTGAGTTTAATACAGAGCAGAGAGGGCCTTGGGCCCTGCGGCCAAGCTTACCCTGGCGGTGGCTTGCGCTTGCGTTCTGCGGACGGACTCGGCTTTTAGCTGAAGAGATTTGCGATGCTGCGGCTGTGTTCGCCGGAATTTAGGAGATAAGTTTTGATACAGAGAAGAGAATTAGCAGAGAGGGCTTTTGGCCCTGCGGCCGAGCTTTTACTCGCGCTTGTTATCCTGCGCCGGAAAGACCGATTCAAGTTTTGAAGATGCGATGAACTGAGAATTTTCCGGAAATTGATGCGAGATGTAGAGCGCATAGGACGTTCTTTTCCGAGTCCTCTCCGAGGGGTTTTTCCTGCGAGTTGGAGGTTCTGCCGGTTCTGGTTGGAAGATTTTGGGAAGTTTCCAGAAGCTTTCTTGATAAAGCATTTTTGATGCATTCGTGTTGGATGCCAAGAGCTTTGCACAAAAATATCGCATCATATCAATTTGCTTATCGTTCTTCCTTGAACTGTAGTTGGACGCTCCCTGACGCGTTGTGACAGTAACATGATCCTCACTAGGGAAAGTTGCTTCCGAACTGTGAGTGAAATATTTTAATTAATCTTGTCTCTGTCTCTATTTATTTGTGAACGATTAAGATCCTTTTTTTCTACTTAATTAGTGAATTATCTTATATTTCATTGGTACTTTTAGTAGTTGTCTTAATTAAATCTTGCGTAACGGGTAAAAAAACCATTTGATATTAGATAAAATTATGTGTCTTAGAAGAATTTAAAATTATTGTCAAAAATATGAAATTTATGTTAATAGTAATTTCTATATTGGTTTGTGTGAGATTCAGTTTAAATGATTCATTTAATGTTCTAGTTATTCTAAGTAATCGTTTTGTGTTTTTTTTTGTGTACGCAGTTGGTCTGTTCAGTTACTCCATTTGTTTGAGCCGGGAGGCTTTTAAGAAACATGGAGATTTTGCTTGGGGATATTGTAAAATGTTTATCCATTTTAGTCAATATGTTTTAGCCAATATGTACTACCCACTTATTAATGATTCTTTGAATGTGTTTTAAGATAAAATTTGTAATGACTTTTAGGTGCCAGGAAAGTTAGAACTAGTGCTTGATTTTTGGCAATGGAATTGATTGATTAGTGTCTGAATATTTCTTCTCTGGTGCTTATGAGGTTTTGATTTAATGAATACGAACTTGTTGTTCTTGAGTTAATTTTAAAATGAGTGAATTATAGAAATGTTTTGGTTGAGATATGGTATTTTATCCAGAGAGGATTTATTCCTTTTTGCGTTTTTATGTCAAGTCTTATTAAGATGATTTGCCTTGCTATGTGTGAATCCATTGAATTAAGAGAAAGTTAATTTATATTATTTTGAGGCGGATCAATCAGTCAGTTTCCTTCCTCTTTTCTAACTAATTCATTTTAGCAAGTTATTTATGTTTAGTTTTAGTTTGTCACGGCACCAGTCAGAGTAGAGTGAGGTCAGTTTTAAAAAGATAAAAAAGTTAAAAGTTAATCAGTAAAATTTAAGCCATTTAACACAGTTACTCTTCTTCTCTCCTGCCATATATATTTAAAACATAGGAAATCGTTGGATTAATAAGCGAAGACTGTATATTTTCCCGATCTGAATTTATCGATTTGGTTGGGTACAGATCAAAGAAGGACCTTGTTTATGTGTACCATCCGTATGGGGAATAGATGAAATAACATTAAAAGTAGGCAGTTTTAAAAAATCTAGAAAATTTCAAGATTTTAAGGAACTGTTACTAGAATAGTTGGAAGGTATTTTAAAGTGTACAAGGTTCTAATTTCAACTACCTACCGTTACACTGACATAAAAATTAATTACCATCTCCGTATTTTGATTTATCAAATGCACTTCATCTTGTCAAGGAAACTTTTAAGGTCTAATACATTTCAAGCACCAAAAGCACAATGGACCAAAAGTTTTTTTTCCTACAGTTTTCTACAGAATAAAAAGTTTCTCACTTTTCAATAAAGTAACTCAATTTTTGATAGGACACGGTAATTTTAAGAGTTGTTTAAAGCGATTTGCACTTGCTTCAAGTATTTTGCGCTGCTGCGGTAGTAGCGATGAAGATATAAATAATATTGTTTTTTGAGTGCAGAGGGTGATATTTCAGGCAGCTTTCGATCTGCTTGTCTGTATTTCATTCTCAGTTTAGATCATTGTGTTCTCTTTATTATATTATTTTTTTATCTTATTTTTTAATCAACTTTTTTAACAATTCCCCTCCCCCCATTTGCAGCGCTATTGTACATTTATTTCTTTATTTTGTTTGTGCATTTATTTCTTTATTTATCACTGTACATTTATTTATTTATTTGTTTTGTGCTATGATTTACTTGTGTAAGCATCGTGGTGTACTTTGTGGAACACAAGGAATTAAAATTATTGTTAAAAACAACAAAACAAAATACCTTTCAATATAGTGAAAAAGCTAAGTCTCTGAAGTTTGCAGAAGTATTTGGAAACAATATTATAATCTGAGCAACGAAAATAAAATTGACAGATATTTTTGTATGATTACAGCAATTTTGATGAAATGCGTTCCCTTCACATTTCTAGATCGTAAAATTTGATGATGAGTTCTCAATATCATTAGTAAGAACCTATATTATTTGCAAAAGAAATGAATTAACTAACAATAATTAGTTTCTAGTTTATTATAGTTTGAACTACTAGCATGATTATTGATTAATTAAAATTAAATTCGAAAAGATTGTGAAACACTTAAATAGGTAATAATCCTTAGCTTTTATTTGTATTTAGAATAATAATTATAATGGTTGAATATTTTATGCGACTCTTTATGATATATAAATTGAAGTTGCAAATGAAAATACTTTATTGTAGAATTATAACAAATGTTTTTCGTGGATACTTCTAAATTATGTTGCAGCTGTAATACTTATTAACTTTTGTTACAAGTTAACAATTTGCTAAATGGTATATATTATTATTCAAGGTTTTAATACTTACCTTCGCATGTATCCCCTGTATATCCAGGGCGGCAAGAGCAAAAGAATGAGTCCAGGCTGGGCCAGCAGCTACCTCCATTTTGGCAAGGATTTGGGAAACAAGGATCATATTGTTGAGTACATCCGGGACCTAGAATGTTATGATCGTTAAATACTAACATAAAAATATTTGTTTCCTTTTCTTTCATATACTGTTTGTCAGCAGATTTACAATGATTGACGAAACGCGTTGTTTAGCAGCGAAGTTTTAACATTCTGTTGTATATTTACAGCGTTTTAGAAGGACAATTTTATATAATTATTAAATTGAAGTACTATTATGTCAATTAATATTAAAAAATTACTCTAAATTTTGAAAACGTAGAAATTATAGTATAAGATAAATAAGTCATACTTCCATAAAAGCAATAGATTTTCTATTATTCAGAGGATTTATTTGCTATGTTTTAAAAGCCATAACGAATGTTGGAATGATTAATTTCTTCTTCAACAGTTACTGAAAAATGACCTAATATGCTTTAAGAAAGGACAGTTACTGTTAAGAAATATCAATAGCCATTGAGATTACAAAATATTTGACATAATTATTTGCATAATGTAGTAACAGTAATACTACTAATAATAATAACGAGTACATGGTTAAAATACTTCAACGGACTTTCTTCGCAGAAAAGTTGGCATTAGTTTATGAGCTTAGCAAACTGATTATGCATTTGATATATTCGTAAAATTTGGATATTACGCCAGCACTAAATATTTGTAAATGTTATCTGTTATGTATGTTTTAAACCAGGTGAATTGGATATATTGTATTTTAAATTACATTAGTTAAAACTTATTAAATAAATAAAATATAAAACTATTAGGAAATATCTATATTACTTTTAGATAGCTCTGTTAATTAAGAAGCTCCTTGTTTTAATTTAAAAATTAAATTGAAGACCTTATGGGACGTCCAGTGATAATGTGCGAGGCCATGTGGAAGATAAATGAAAGCTATTATGTTTCTGGAATCTTAGAACTTACTAGGTCCAGTGGTAGCCTAGTATACCGTAAGAGAGACAAGAAATGAACAGACTAAGCTATGAAAGTTTCTAACTATAAAATTCAAATCCAATTACTTACACGTAACTGCTAAAGTAATTTTCTGTGTTTTTAGATTTTACCCTACATTGAGTGAGAAATGCATATTATCCGATGCAGTTTAAGATATTTGAAAAAGTTTTGTGACTAATGCTTTCTGAAAGAACTAAAAAAGTAACTGAATTACATGAAATTATTATAATCGGTTTCAAACATGAAAAGAAAATCAGTTCCTGAACCATGGGTATTCTAGGCCATGTATATTATGAGTTAAAACTCTAAAAAGATAAAAAGAAATATTTTTGATTAAATATGTCTCATCGTCACAAGCCATAATGAACTACTTTTTGCTCTTTGTCATTAACATTGAGGAAGAAATTTTGTAATTATCAGTAGTAATAAATACTGTATTGCAGCCATTAATACGCCTTCAGCAATTTACGAAGGAAAGCTTAAAATTCCTATTTGAGGTGTCTATTTCTTAGAGTAACGTTCATTCCTGTGCGTGTGAATCTGAGATACATGTGAAAAGAAATTTTTGTCACTTAGTTCTAAACTTCAATTCCAAAAATTCATTGATTCAATTATTGAGACATTGTTAAAATACGGTAACAGTTTTTTACTTAATCAATGTTCCTTAATTTCCTTTTCCAAAATCCATAATGCTTAGTTTGTTAAAGCTATAAGTTCTTTTATTTTACTTTTCTTCCTAGAAACAAAGGAGTAAACAAAGAAACAAACAAAAAAGGACAAGGGATTTCGTAATAATTCCAGAACCGATATCTACTCGTAAATTTACTGTGAAAGCCGCTGAAAATACATTTTAAAATTTACGAAAAGAAAGTACTGAAAAAAAATGACATTTTACGTAATTATTGCTTTTATTTATTTTAATTATTGCTTTAGAGTTTGGGTATAAGGTTAAATCTGAAGGTTAATTATTACTTGATAAGGGAACTTAATTATTGGACCGAGTGAGGGAAACTGCTTAAACTGTATACTTTCAAAGTCTAAAAAAGATCTTTTAATTTATAACATTGATGAATCCAAAATTATACAGCTAAAATTCAAATGTATTTTTCACTCTGTACTTTACATCAAGTGTGCTTCTGTGATATATCGCACACAACACACAAAATACGCGAGAATCGATTATTTAGTCTTCAATAATGCGCCTTATTAATAACACACTATGAATCGTTAAATAAGCAGAAAAGTAAAAACCTGCGTTAATCTTAGAATTCTAATAACCCCTAGTATATCTCCGATTCTTATTAGGTCAAATGCGCATCAAATTCAGATCCCCATTCAACACGATCGATTACAAAATGGAAGTGAAGATCATAAATAATTTTACACAGGTTCTGACTAACCATTGTAACCGGGATGACAAATGCAGCTGTAATTGTTTCCCCTGTCAACGCAGTGTGCCGGAGGGGGGCACGGATTAGGCTGGCAAAGATCTACTTTCACTTGGCAACGTCGTCCTTGGTACCCTGGTCCACAATGGCATCGATATCCAGCTACCAAATCCTCACAAGCTCCTCCGTTGATACAAGGACTCGAATCGCATTCATCATATTCAAACTCGCAGTGATCACCGCCATAACCTGAAGGAATAAATAAAAGTCCATGAACTGCTCATTACATGGATTCTGTTTTGCCATATATGAAAATGCAATAGAATCTACGTTTTCACTTAATTTTTGGAGAAAAGGAACAACACAAAGGTATTTGATCCGATTTAAATGCAGTAAACTAATTTTTTTTTCAAATGGTAGTATATGAATATGCTTTAAACAAATATTTTTTTCTAACACAGTTAAAATTATGCTTTAAATTGCCTTCTGATTCTACATTCTTTTCTTAGAATTTCTGGTAAAGGAATTATTTTTTTAAAAAATAATTGCAGAGCAAAGCAAAATGTTAAGCTCTCGCAAGTAAAAGATTTTAAATTGAAAATGTAAAAGACTTAACTTCCATTATATGAAAACAAACTTAATTGATTAGAGCAAACTTAAATATATTGGAGTTTTACATTTATGACAAATGAGACAAATCAATTTCTGATTTGAGAAAATCATTAAACTGTATTCCTAGGCATTGCTTATATTTTATTACTCGATACGTTTCCAGTTCGTTGACTGATTTTGAAAAGACCTAACCAATTACAAGGCCTATTCAAAATTTATCAACCAAATGATTTTTCTGTTACAGCTGAAGGAATCAGGAACGAGAGAGTTTTAATCATTTTCTTTTTATACAAGAGGAATTTTCAAAACTTTTTTTCTTCATTGTTAGGAGATTCAGAAAGTGCAACGAAGGGGTGGAAACTTGCCTGAAAGTTCATATGCAGGAATTTAGATTTAAATATACCCTACCGAAAGTAGCTGAAGCAAAAGTAAACAAAAGAAAAAGTATTTTTTTGTCAATGCTAACGATGTCAATGCTAAAAGTATTTTTTTTTGTTTTCTGTCAATGCTAACGATGGGTGATAATTAAAAACTTGCAGGATTATATAGGTAACACGCCAAGCGTCTGTCAAGAAAACGAATGCCATTTAATTAGTTTTCACAGATGGAAAATGCTTAAATTGGAGAACTGCTAGAAGGAAAAGAACAGACATCAATAAAAGATTTATTCACATTAAAGTCTTTATCGCTCCTATATTCATTTTATAGATTTGAGCCAATTTTAATTATAAGAAGTTTATGCTACACGAAACAAAGTTTAATTTTTCCTTCAACTTGTTCATATCGCGAGTATACCGAACAATATGATCTCAGTGCTTTTGTAATAAGAAAATACAGATAAAATGAGTTCTTAAATTTTCAGGCTTAAAAATTTACCTGGTAAGCAGTAACATTTATAGCCACTTAACCCATCTTCACAAACACCATGAACACAAGGACTTGAGAGACATTCATTAACATTCGCATCGCAGTGACGTCCACTGTAACCCGGAGGACACTCGCACCAGTAAGTTGTCTGGTTACCTCGGCAAGTGCCATTGTTCAGACATGGTTTACGATCACACAGATTTACTTCCTCTTCGCAGGCCTGTCCTCTAAATCCTGAAATTAAGTTTCAATTAATTCATTTTACTCTCAGTTAGATTTCCATTTTTTAAAACTTTCATTTGCGGCTTTATTGGACAAGTTAAATCTTTGTAAAACTGAATCAATGATTTTAAGAAGCACCTCTTTTAGAAATCACCTTATAATTTTATAAAGTAAATAATTGTTATGCAAAAGTTTCAAAGTGGAAAATATTTAAGTAGAAATTTTGAACTTCAATTGGATTTTAGTTTAATTTTTATACACTCCTCGCAGTAGAAAATGCAGAATAAAAATAAAGGTCGACACTGTAATTCGGATCAGCAAAATTTTAACTTAAATTTTTAAGCATTCTTACTTAACAAGCTTGTTCTTTTGAGTGACACTTTATAAAAATCACGTAATTTCTGCATGGATCCCATATTTAAGGAAAAAGAGGAATAATTAATTTTCGCTTTTTACTAACGAAATTGAAGTTTAGGTAGAAATTATTTTAATCGTATGTCATGTATAAGGATTGCATCATTTGTTAGAATACCTTCGAAGGAATTGAAAGTGATATGCTTTAAGTAATTTATAATTTTAATAAAGGCAAATGCTATTTGGATTTGGTAAATCACTAAAAAGAGGGGGATACAAGATTTTATCTGAATTTGAACCAGAAGCAATGATAGAAATAAGGAGCATCCACCTGTTCCTTTATCGGAAAGCATGGCTGTATTTTAAAAAACATGTTGCTGTCAAACAACTCCTCGAAAAACTCGGCTCGTTTTATGAAGCTTAGAAAGGGATAATAAATTGCAGGAGGTCATAACTTCCGCTTAGTGTAAGATGAGGAGAAAGGAAAAGCCATCGGCGTCATCTTACCGTGAGGACATAAACACTGGTATGTTGATCCAGTAAGCCCCTCTGTGATATCCACGCAAAATCCACCGTGTTGGCAGGGGTTGGCATAGCAACCGTCACGTTCTTCACAAAAACGTCCAACGAATCCTGGGCAACAGTGACAAGTGAATGTTGTCTGCACAAAAAAGATAAGAGCATGAGGGAAAAGAGGTAAAGTAGTAAGATACTTCCTAGGCAAAGTATTCACCATCTACTGTAACACGAGTAAGAAAGAAAAGTACTAAACTGTTTCTGAGATAAAGGCACTAAATTTTGTTTTTAATTTGTAGTAATATTGAATTTTAATCTCATCAGGATTTAAACAACTCAATATTCCCTTTAAAAACAAATTACTGCTAAATGAGAAAACGTGTGAAAAGAAATATCATACATATTTTAATGACGTTAGGAACGAAATATGTTTGTTATTTTAAAGTAAAAAATGTTTCAATATGCATACTTTATGAACCATATTTTTATATACAACTTGCTTTGATTAAAGTATAGCAGACTTTATGTACTTAAATTTTTAGAAAAAGTTATCATTTTCCACTCGCTTTAACCGATTTAAACGCAGAAATGATAAATATTTAGAAAACAGAATAAGGGAACCGAATTTATAATTCCATAAATAAATACTGTTAACTTGTTTGTAGTTTACTTACCAATGTGTGGTCTGTAAGGCAAGTCCCTTTACCCGAACAAATGTCATCTTCAGGAAGTCTTGAACATTCTTGAGTTCGAACGGTTACATTTAAGGTCCAAGAAACTTCACAGCCAGTTGATGGTAGACGAGTCCTTACTAAGAACGAAAAAAATCACTGCATAAAATCAAAGGCAAACAGCCTATTTTAGATAAACACGAAACCTTTTTATTCAACTTCGACCAGAACTTAAAGCAATAATATTCCTTGATACAAATTGATTCCTTTAACATTTCTTGGGGAGAATTCTGGGAACTTATATATTAACCCACTGGCGCAATTTGGCTATTTTTTAGAAGGAAGGAATAACTTAAATTAGCAAAAAATTATTTATTACATACATATTTTTTAATTAGGTATTTATTCCGAAAATCAATCAATAAACCTATTTACTGACGCATTATGTTTTCTTTTGTTCTGTTGAAAATTTCGTGTTTCAGAAATTTTGGCTTCCTCTAATGGTTTTGTTTCCAACTACTCTATTCCAGCAGTAAGTTTAGCGGAAATTGTTCTACTGCATGTAAATTCCTCAAGCGCATATTTTAAAATCGTGTTTAGGACAAAATTTATTTATTCTTTATTTATTTGTTTATAAAAACCATTGTATCATGGAATACAACAAAAAGAATGCACATAAAAAGGGCGTAGTTGCTTGTTAAAGTTGAAGATTTGTTATAAGCATAGTTGTCACATTTTGGCTTATTCTGAAAATTTGGTGACATCTCCCAAGATAGTTGCGCTAATTTAAGGACCAAAATTCGTTCCCATGCTTTGCCACAATGAAAGAAACGAAACCAAACTAAACCAAACGAAAATCCGTTATGTAGGCGTTAATTTCAGAGACAAATAGGCTAGATGCGTTTTGAGGGAAAACATTGTTTCCCTTCATTAGAGGCAAAAATTACTGAGCATTGTGGGCGTAATTTTCGCAAACACATGTTTTGTTATTCTTAAATATTAGAATATATTTCCTATATTTTTCAAAAATTTTGTTTACGCTTTTGGTGATTATGGCAAAGCACACTAAGACTATCTGCCTAAGGGAAGGGATGCCTTCTTAGAGGAATTTCTAAAGGAAACTGGTAAGTATACACTTTACGCAAGGGAGAAACCACGGACACGCCCAATACAGCCAGCCCGTTTGCACAGAATCGAACCCAGGTCAGAACTAGCAGAGTTCAGCGATTTTATCGGTACACCTATATCCTTAAAGTAATACATTGATAGGTATTTAAAGAATGTATGTTAATCTCATAGAAGTTCGGTTTTCAATCATTCGAGAAATTCTTTTTATTCCCTTACTATGATCATTTTCTTTCCTGGAAGGTATTTAATTAGGATTTTATTACAGAAATGTACATTAAAATGTTTTCTGCTGAGAAAGCGTTCTGCAAACATCTTTAATTAAATGTAATAAAGTAACACGGGATTTCTTTCTGAAATTTTAATTTCTGTAGCTTATATTTGAAAGCAGAAAGTCGTAAATTATTAAAGTGATTATGAATGGAGCAATTTTTCAATTCTTTATGGTTTTCAAGCAAATTCGACGTAATTTGACAAAAACTGCGTCAATTTTTTCAAAATACTTTTGAATTTTATAAGTAAAAAAGCTGGTATTTTATACTAAAATTTTGAAAAAGATTAATTCATATTTCTAGATTTTGAAATAAGGCATAAATGATTTAAATTATTTTCATAGCAAAGATAAACTGCATGTAATCTGTTATTAAAAGTGTTAAAATTCCTTATCTCAGTGAATATGCGCACAAACCTTAAGTTAATCTCCTTTCCAGTAACCTGCATAGTCACCTAAAGATGATAGATCTGGTTATTAAAAAATTAAAATTAGTTAGTTTTAAATTATTGGTCTTACCTACTTAATGAATTGGTAAAATATGTTTTTTTCGGAATATATTTTTTCAATTTAGCATTTCTTATAAAATTGGCTAAGTTTATATTTTATTCTAAAATTTAACTGATTTCGTATCGCTATGCAGATTGCTAACTGTAAAAATATTTCAAATAAATATATTTATCGTATAGTAAATAATTAGAGTTAAACTTTCATATTAATTATAAATGAGATCATTATCTCGTAAATTATATGTTAGTAAATTATCTGAGTTAAGCATGTTCTTCTTCAATACCTTCTTCATCAGCTGCAGAATGACAAATTCACTTCATTTGCACTTCTGTTGCTGAAAAAGAAAGTTTTGTATTTAAAGCTTCGAAACTAGTTCTGCAAAATAATAATATTACTCTGATTCTCGTTGCTGTAACTCCTCCAATAACATTCTAATACTTCTACTCTCAAGTTTGCTCTTGGATTAATTAATCGAGTTGTTTCAAAAGGTTTGCAGAACTGAATTTATCTTGATTGGTAAATAGTAGATCTTTGATTATAGATTAATAAATGAACCAAAGAAGATAGATTCTCAGTGAAAGATAAGTGTGGTCACATAATGACACTTAATAAAAAAATACGAAATTTTAATTCTTACTTGTATTTTCTTAGAAATAAATATTCATCTAGTAAATCGTTCTTTATCCGACGACTGATATTTTCTTAAAAAGAGATTTGTAATTAACCCGAAAATAAGTGCCAAATATGTGACTTAAACTTCTGTTCACCATGTAAAAGACAGGCAATGATCTTGATTTCGGATCGTATAAAAATTGAAATATGATGAAAATATATATGTTAGGGGTTATATATGGCAGGGGTTCTGTATATGATTAAAGTAATATAATTTTTATCATCTTGCCTTTTATGACTTTTTACATTATTAAGTGAATTAATAAAAATGATATTTCTTAGTCGCTGAATCGTGTAACAACTACTTTAAAGTTCTAAAACTACGCAAAATCTTATAAACTACATTATTGTCCTTAATGGATGCATACTTATTCGAGTCCAGTCAATCAACAGACAATTAGAAACTTTCAATGTTATTTCAAAAGCTAAAACTATGACAATTTAAAACTGTTTATCAATGAAAAACTATGTTGTCATATGGGAAACTTTAAGAGAATCAGGAAAGCTAATATATTTGTGCTTTAATTATATAAATAACTGGAGAAAGTGATTGTTAATTAAACTAGTTATTTTTTCGATATGGTAAATAAATAAATTACTTATGGAAAAATAATTTAATTACACATTACTAAATTACTCATGGAAACTTATTTCTGTTTGTAAAAAATATTTGGACAAGTATTTCGTATATATGTTATTCGATCCCTTTAATACATTCATATAGTTTCCACCATGCTATTTCTATTTTAACTTGTAGATAAAAAAACTGTGTTTACTTAATTTAAGTTGATTTTAGCACAATAATGTACTTAATCATATCACAGAGTACTTTTTTTATTCAAGGAGCTGGTAAAAGTTATAAATAATTCATGGTCATTTAATTATTATTCGCGCATTTTAATAAAGATTTCCAAAATTCGAAGCTTGTTTTTAATACAGAGTTGAATAAAAGAAAGATTAATTTATATGCTCAAATATTCTTTATGAATAGTTTGACCGTAGTTTTTTTCTCGTTGCTTTCTGGGAAAATATCTCATAGACCAAGCAAGGGAGACATATTTGCAGTATAATGTGAACAGCAGTTTGTTTTTATAAAAACCTTGATTTTATTAAGACTTAGTATTCGCATATGGTTCTTGGAATATTTTTGACAAATCTTTATTTTATCTGCTTGAAGACATTAATGACTGTGAATTCTTGCAACATAATAGAATGAAATTTTGAGATTTGTTATAATTAGGGAAAATGAGATAAATTTTCACGAGTTAAGCGAAACTTGTCACATAGTTTGTCACATTTAGTTAACACACCGTCACACTTAGTTAAGCGAAACTGAAAATACCGCTAAAGATGTGAACTCCAGCTAGAAGAAGTTCTTCCTTCAGAGTGATGTTATCAATGACTCCCACTTTCCAATGGGCCATCGCTTCAATCGGTAAGACAGCTAAATTGCAAGACACGGCTTCCCGCTCGGGCACAGGATCCAAGACGACTTCCATGTTTTCTGCCTCTTCTGAGCTTTCGTTCATCGACAGATTTACGTGAAGTCTAGAATAAAGCCAGCATAAAATCTGTAAGAACTCATTAATACATCTAATGGGATATCATTATCCTTTCAAATATGACTTAAAATAACACTCCTGAGTAACGATTATTGGAGGAGTTAAGCATCTTCTTCTTCAACACCTACTTCATCAGCTGAAGAATGGCAAATTCACTTCATTTGCACTTCTGTTGCTGAAAAAGAAAGTTTTGTATTTTATTTTCTTCGAAACTAGTCCTGTTAATAATAACTGTCCTAATAATATTACGCTGATTCTCGTTGCTGTAACTCCTCCAATAACATTTCTAATACTTTTACTCTCAAGTTTTTTCTTGGATAAATTAATCGAGTTGTTTCAAAAGGTTTGCAGAACTGAATTTATCGTGATTGGTAAGTAGTAGATCTGTGATTACAGATTAATAAATGAATAAAAAAAGATAGATTCTCAGTCAAAGATAAGTGTGGTCACATAACGACATTTAATAAAAAAAAGAAATTTTAATTCTTACTTGTATTTTCTTAGAAATAAATATTCATCTAATAAATCGTTCTTTATTCGACGAATGATATTTTCTTAAAAAGAGATTTGTAAATAACCCGAAAAAAAGTGTCAAATTTGTGACTTAAACTTCTGTTCACCATGCAAAAGACAGCCAATGATCTTGATTTCGGGGTCATATAAAAATTGAATTATGATGAAAAATCTGATTTGAGCAGAGAAATTTGAAATCCCCCATTTTCATGTAATTTTTTTTAACTGGAAAGTTATTTTTAAAAACCGCATCTAAAAATTTAGATGCGTTTTTAGTAATATTTACAAGCATTTATGATTAATGATAACTAGTATAATTTTGATCGCATGAGAACGGAAAATTTTAGCTTGATTAATTAGCTATAAAAACGAATTTTCTCATCAACAGTTTTTTAAGGAAATGGCATAAAAATTAAATTTCATATATTTGTAGTGATATGTGTCACAGAGCCAAAACTGCCACATTTCTAAAAGCCTATGTTATCTAATGCTTTTCTTAAATTAGATCCTTTGTTCTACTACCAGTCTTTCAAGCGATATTTTGACATAGAATCTTTTGAATAACCTGTATACGCGATTACTGGATTTATGTATTTTCTGATACATTCGTTTTATTTTCTGATAATGATTTCAATAACTTTGAACACACTTTCAGATACATTGATGATATTATTACTTTAAAGAATGATAATTTTATTGAAATTAGCAACATCTACCTCAACTGTCTAAAACTTAATAAAACTAATAAAAATTAATTAGTAATAGATTATCTAGATCTTAACACTCATAATCTTAAAGACATAAGATCATTTGATAAAAGAAAAGAATTTACGTTTTCTAGAATAAAACTTATAAGTTGGTACTCCAATATATCTAAAAACGTAATAACAAATACAGTAGTTAATCAAATTAACATATTTTAAAAAGTTTGCATTGATATAGAATAGCAACAAAAAGAAATAGTTTTTCTTACTAAAATTTTAAAAGAAAACGAAATTCCAATAAATTTCATTAACAGTCTTTTAAAAAAGCTGGAATAGTCTACACCCTATAAAATGTTTCATTTGAAAGCTGAAATAGAGAAGGATAAAGAAGGATGTTTTAGGAAGTTTTATAATATTTCGTTTTATTTCTATTAATGTATAATTTTATTTACTGCAATTTTTCTTGACTTTACTTTTATTAACAAAGGGCCCACTACATTCTTAGTCGTCGTGATAAACCCATGACATGAAAACTGTTTAATTTTCTAACATTTGTTTCCTTTACTGTTTTTTTTTAATTTAAAATTTCTTTGAAGCATTTAAATCACCAATTAGGAGATTTCTTATTTGTCATCGCCAATGACGTTAATTTGCAAAACCTAGGCGTCCTTTTTGATTCTAACTCTTTCGCTGCTGGTCTTTGTTTCGAAATTAGTAGTTTGTTTAAAATGTTCTCTATTTATTTCTTGAAAGTTCTGTATTTGTACATTTTCATTCTTATTTTTTCAATTTTAATCTTGTATTTTGTTAAAAAGTATACTTGAATGTTTTAAAATTGGAATTTTTCCTATGAAATATTTGTATATGTCTTTAACTTGTCAGGACTGAGTGTTCGGTGCATATTCTTGGAAAACATCTTCGTGATAGCTTAAAGTCCTGATCTTGAACAGGGAGTTGAATACAGCTATGTTCTGTGGTAGAATACTGTGATTAAGTGGTAGAATAACTGCACTTGAAAGGGATTTAAAATCCTCTTTTATTAGATCACAATTATGTACAATTACTTCCCAACTCGGGAGGGATACAGAAAGTAAAGACCGCACTTGGGTCTAAAATGAACAATCAAATAATATTTAAACTAAAGCTAAATAGAAATTAAATAGTCGTTGCTCGCAGAGCTATAACGCGAGGTTGGTCTCTAACTAAACGGTGCGTAGCAAGATTTACTAGTACTGACGCACTTGGATTTATTTCAATAAGCAATCACGTAAAGCGCTATGGCTTAGAATTTAAATGCTAGCTAGTCAGGAGAACGTCGAATAGAATGATCGTGGTCTGAGACTAAAAGCTCTCTCACACTGAGAGGTTTCTACCTTTCGTTTAAATAGTCGTTGGCTCCACTTCAAATTAGCATAAAGCTGAAAACGCGCGCTTCTTCTAACGGGAAGTTGAAAATGAGAAGGGATAGAAAGATTTAAATTAAAATAAAACTTTATTAGTTTAACTAAAACCTTACAAACTGTGTAGAGTCACTAGGTTATTTAGAAGCAGAAGAAATGAAAAATGTGCAGTGCCCTCGCCGGGACTCGAAACACAGACCGCTCGAATACGCGTCGAGCATGCTGACCACTACACCACGAAGGCATGCGAAGAAGGCGAGAGAAATACCTTATATCTGTTTGATTCTCTGCGCAATGAGTAAGTTTTGTATTTTTTCATTTCTAATTTCAGCTAAATGATCTAAGTAATTTCATTTGCTTTATAGGAATTAGAATTTCTACTTACGTTGCGTAGGGAAGGACCTCAAAACTATCGGGTGAACTGTTATAATTAAATCATTTAGAATGGTTCATCAGCTAATTTTGGATAACAGAAACTCATTAGTTTTCAAGTGGAAGGTAAAGGCAATTCAGTCTACTGTATCCTCCTCTTGATAACGTTATATCAGATTTAATTGCATTCCTCTTCTTTTGAATTTTTCTGGTTTTCGTAATTTTTGTGATATTTAGTATTTCACATTTCTTTAATCGTTATTTTACATATTTATAGGTTATTTTGAAATTTAATGATATTGAATTTCATTTCTTTTGTATCTTTGTAGAAATGGTTCTAAATTTCTTACTTTTTGCCTCTCTATATATATGTAGTAAAAAACCTTTTCTATATTAACGGTGTAGAACGTAGAATGTTGAATTCCTTAATGAAGAGAGAGAATTTTGATTGCGTCGATTGAGAATCCATAATGAATAGGAAACTTGCAGGCGAGGCAGATTAAATCTACTTCTTATTTTCAGTAAAAATGTTGCGGCCACAAACAACTTGGCACATCACGTGTGTCTATTTAAAAATGCTTACATTTTTTATAGATTTGCAGTAAGAGGAGAGCAATAGACAGCAGTCCAGCTAGGCCGAAGAGCAGAAAGCGAGGATTTAAAAGAATTTAAAAAAAGTAAAAGAAAAATGAACATGAAGTGAAGAATGGAAGCAAAAAGAAAATTGTTTGTCAAGTAGTAGTAGTCTGTTAGTTAATAGTAGAAGTAAAGCAAATTCAATTGAAATGCAAATTAAATGAAATGTAAATTAAACGAAAATTTTAGAAAAAATACAGAAAAATGAGCAACTGAAAAGTTAATGAGACAATGCCGACTCATCAGGGGATGTAGGTTATCTCATTCTCTCCCCAGTTGCTGAGACATGGTATTTAGCCCTTCTCATGCATAAGTAAACAAAAAAAAAATAAAAGGAATTGTAAAATTTTTATTCATTTTAATTATCAATGTATCAAAATTAGCAGACCCATATGCATGCTCAAGTATTCAAATACACGATGTAAAAGATTTTAATACAGTAATTTTAAAATGTAATAAGAGCTAGAAAATACGCAAGAATCTAATCAATTCAAGATATAAAAACATGATAAATAAATAATTGTAAATAAAACATTTAAATAAAATATTTACAAAAACAAAAATACCCTATATTACAAAAATATTCAATTAAATGAATAGTGTCATATTTAAAATAATAAATAGACCAGAAAAGTTTTTAAAAGCTTCGATAAACTTACTGCAACGAACAGCTGAACTAAGTAAAGGGTTTTTTTCTTTTAATTCCAAGGGCAAACGTGTTTGTCTGCAGTTGCCACATTTAAGATAGGCGATAAAATTACTAAGAAGGCGAACAACTGGTAGTGAGCTACGGAATGGCTAGATAGGGCGTCAAACTATTAATTTGAAAGCAAGTAAATCTATTTTTAAAATTTCTAGCAAAAAGTTATGGAACAGGAGGAAAAAAAAGAAGTAGAGAACCTGATATAAATCTTCACGCAAATCGAGCTGTAATTGCGACTTGAGAAATTAATTGGCTCTTTGTTGGTAAAAGTATAGTAGGACATTAGTGAATCTAATTAAACAATTAAAATCATGGTAAAATGCATACTAAAGATTTCTTAATCAACTTAAATCAAATGACCCTGATCGCAAGTATAATTCGATTAAAAAATTAATTCTCAGTATTGATCAGGGACGTGTGGTAAAACCGCTTTACGTTAAGCAGAATTAGATTTAAATGCAGTATATAATAATGATTTTTATGACTACAAATGAGCAGCAATGCAAACTGAAACTTATACTAATAATGCATGATATCTAATAATGCATTTCCAAATAAATAAAAACTTCAAGTTTTTTCAACTCTTAATTGAAAAATAATAAATAAAGTTTAAATAAAATACTGATAAAATACATTTGCTTCCAGATATATTTGTGAAAGAAATAAGTCCCTCTAATATACCTAAAAACCAGTGCATTTATGATAATTTCCCAAAGTTTAAAAATCTCACAACTGAAATTACATTATGTTTGCAATATTCTCATATTGCAAATATACAGACACTTCGCATTACACTCATGTAATTACCCTGGATATACATGTATAATGTAAAAATAAGAAAACTGGTGCTCTATTGTACACAGCTCTTCATTCCATTATAAAAGTATAATTTTATCACTTTAAAAATATAGTTTTATCACTTAAAATATACTTTTATACACCGCGAAAAGAATTAAACGCTCCACATTTCAGTATTATTATAAGTGTATTTAAGGCTCTTCTCCTCAAAGCATACCGTTTGAAATTCTTCTACTGTTAATTTTATTCGGTACGTTTAAAGGTATATATAAATTTTGCTTTCTTTCTAAAAATATTTAAACGTGTTCCAATTTTTATCGTCAAATGAAACAAAGTTATGATGAGACCTGTAAACAAATCTCATGACTACTATTTCCGAGTATTAGTTACAGTGGAAGTATTACTATTATTATTAGAGAAGTATTAGTATTACTCTTTCCTAATCAGAAATTCTTAATATTAAATGACTTCTGATTTTTATATTTTCTGCCTAAATCTCTCTGAAAGAGCAAGAAAAAGTAAAGATAACTCCATAAGCAGATTGGTTTTGTTTATCTTTTGATGCGGTTTCAGAGGTGCCTTCTTTAAAACTTACGTTTACTTCGGGTTTGTTATTTAATGAAATTATTTAATGCAAAATAATTATGTCACAACTTTTCCCATAAATACTTCTAAGTAGTTAAAATAATACTTGATTCCTACGTAGCATTTTTGAGGTTCTTCTGATAATGCTAATTCTTGCTGTAACTATCCTTTGTTAGCAGTATTTTTTTTCAGATGCACTATTATATTCAAATTAGTTCATTAACATTTTCATCCCATATTTCACATTGTCATATTTGTTATTTAACATAACGAAATTAACTAACTTTTTATTCGCTTTGTACTTTAACATAGCGTTTGTTCTGAAATACTACTCCAACGCTGATTTTTCTGTGTTTAGCATAATGCGAAACTGTTGTAAGGTATTTCTCCCGCCTGTTTCGCGTACCTTCGTGGTGTAGTGGTCAGCCCGCCCAACGCGTATCCGAGAAGTCCGTGGTTCGATTCCCGGCGAAGGCGTTGCTCTTTTTCATGACTCCTGCTTCCGAAATAACGTAATGTCTCTACACTGTTAAGTTAGTTGTCGCTTCTAATTTTGTGTGAATCATCATAATACAATAAATTTAAAGTTAGCTGCTGAAATTTAAACTGAGATTAAATTTATAGACAAATAATTTTGATATTTGATAGAGAAAGGGAGCACTTAATGAAGAATAACTTTTTACAGCATTTGTGTATTAATATTTCATACGAAACACGCAAATCTCGGCTTTTAAATGCTTGACCGTTGAGAAAATAAAAATAGGTAAAAATGATTTTATTAATATGCACACTGGTGATAGTTTCATCGGATTAAATCAGTTTATTAAAATATGAACTTCCAGATATTTACTAAGATCCTTTCACGTTTTTCTTCGTTTAATTATAATTCTCTTAGCTAATTTAGAAATGCTAAGAATGGGAACTGCATTTCTATAATTATCATTAAATTATGCTAAATGACATACCCTTTTTGAATCTATCTGAGGATAAATGATTAAAATCTTTACACATTTAATCTTTCTGCTCTTGATTTAATTCTCGCAGATGAATTATGTGCGAAATTTTATCGTTATTCTAAGCGAAGTAAACGTACTAATCATCAGTCATTTTAGAAAGCAGTCTTCGGGGGGGGCGGATATTCCATTCTTTGTTTTATGAGTTTATGAGTTACTCCTTTTCTTTTGATGATATTATTAAGACAGAATAAATGTAATAATTCAGAACAAAAA
>KK113644.1:882242-921779 GCA_000611955.2 Stegodyphus mimosarum | reverse complement strand
ATTTATGTAAGAAATGGCCAAGAAACTGTCACTGTAACTGACTTAGATAATGCTAAAGCGCCATAGCGCCATCTAGCAGACGAAAGGTTAACGATGATGAATGCAGGAAATGGCCATGCAACTAACTGTTAATGTATCTAAGTTAGATAATGCTAAAGCGCCATCTAGATGAGCGTGCAAACGAGGGGTTAACAAGGATGAATGCAAGCGTGGGAAAATGGAACGATTATTCTTTTTAATTTTCTTTTGATTTTAATTTATATAAATAAATTCTAGTTTACAAATAACTTGATGAGTTTAGTGGTAATTATATAGGCGTTTATTAGTGAACGTTCTCAGATTTTGGTATGTTGAAAGTGCTTAAATGCCAGGAGTTCCTTTTGCTACATTCACGGGGATTGAAATATCAGAGAAACTGCTAATATCAATCTAAGAAAATTTGAAAATCCTCTTGCAAAACCAAGTAACAGAAATACTTGAGGAAGATTTTTGATAATGGAAATGCAATTTCTAATTTTCTTGGGCATCTGCTGAGCTGCACAAAATACTGCTGTGCTCATTGCGAACTGGATGGCAGAGACATGGAAAGAACAACAAAGATATTCACCAAAACAAGTAGCACTCAAGCCAAAAAATTTTTCATGTCATCAACACAGCCCGCCCCCATTTGTGGATCTAACATTAATCCATTTGAGTGAAGTACTTTCTTAAGGAAACGAATCAAATCTGGTTAGAATTTAAGTACCTTAGGTGCACTTTTCCAAGAAACGTGACCGTCAAATAAGACAAAATACTTTTTTGGAGACGGTAAACTGAGAATTTTTTTCGGGATGAGAGACTGAATCTAGTTATAAATCTATATGTCAAGTATTCCAAAAATGCTAGCAAAATTTTTAGTAGTGTAGAGAAGAAAATTAACAAAAACAGACATTATCTTTTGAATTCCTGTGAATCCGTGATAAATATGTATTTAAAACTTTGATTTCTACAGTCCTACTTAGGTTTATACTTTTTCGATTTCAAAACAGCGGACATAAGAGTATGATGAGCGTTTTCTCGTGAAAATATCGGAGAAGTACATATTTCGATATCGTTGGTCACCTTATAAGGTATTTCTCCCGCCTTCTTTGCATGCCTTCGTGGTGTAGTGGTCAGCACGCTCGACGCGTAATCGAGAGGTCCGTGGTTAAATTCCCGGCGAAGGCGTTGCTCATTTTTCATACCTCCTGCTTCGAAATAACCTAATGACTCTACAACTTATTAGAGACTAGAGGACAAAATTGAAAGATGGAACATCCCCCCCCCCAAATATCCCGAGAAATACTATATAGAAATAAAGGAAATTAGGTATGGTTAATTGTAGGACAATAATGTGTACAAAACAAAAATGGAAACACCTTTCATGAGTTATGTCTAAGAGTCCATTGTGGTCCAAACATAAGGTTTAAAGATGACAGGGAAAATGTGGATAGTACCGTATGTGTCTAATAAAACAGACAGCATGCACAACGAGTAACCATGCTGTTAACAAGAGAGTTCAGAAATGCCTGTGGAAGTCTCACCCACTTCTCCACCAAAGCAGGTTTTAACTCCTGAATGACTCTGTGTGGGAGTTGGCGTATTGCAATAGCCCTCCGAAGAGCATCCCAAGCATGTTCAATAAAATTAAATTCAGCGGATTTGGCTGGCGAATCTATTCGGCGAATATCCTCGCTTTCCAGGTAGTCATCAAACATGTGTGCCTTTGTGGTCGGATAAATACTGAATAGAAATAAATGAAATTTGGTATGGATATAGCTTATTGTATGACAATAATGTGTACTAAACAACAATGAAAATACCATTCATTAGCATGAGATATGGCTAAGACTTCAATGTTATCCAAAACTGAGGTTGAAAGATGAAAGTGAAAATGTGGCTAGTATGGTGTATGGCGCCTCTAACAGACAGACAGCATGCACAACGAGTAGCTATGCTCTCAACAAGAAAGTTCAGGAGTGACTGTAGAAGTCGTACCCACTCCTCCACCAGAGCAGTTTTTAACTCCCGAATGGTTCTGTGTGGGATTTGGCGTACTGCAATAGTCCTCCCAGGAGCATCCCAAGCATGTTCAATAAGCATAAATTCAGCGGATTTGGCTGGCGAATCGGTGAATATCCTCGCTTTCCAGGTAGTCGTCAACCATGTGTGCCTTTGTGGTCCCGCATTGTCGTCCATAAAATGCGCGAGCAGTGCCCCTCAAAAGTTGCCCATAGGGCTGTAGGATCACCTGCCTGTACCTCTGGGCATTCACGGAGCCAGTGTCAAACACATGGAGAGGTGTACGGGCATCTTGCATCTTCCCTACCCAGACCATCACTCCTTCACCACCATACTTGTCCCTTTCCATGATGTTGTTTGGATGGTATCGGGCCTCAGTTTCCCTGTATATCAGTATTCGCAGAGAATCATGTTGTAGACTGCATCTGGACTCATCCATGAAGAGAACATTAGCGCTTTGAAGCTGTGCCCAGTATTGATGTTGTATGCACCATTGTAAACACTCTGCAAGTAGCGGAATTTCTGACATACAGTCCTACTATGGAAGGCATTCTGCCAGCTGTGTTCCTTGAAACTCATGTTTCTGTGGCAGTAGCGAGGTCACGAGACAGTTTTGTGGTCGTAGACGTCCTCTGGCGCTTAGCTGAATGTACCAAATACCGGTTGTCATTGGTCGTAGTGGCTGTAGGATGACTTTGTCCAGGTCCTTTGGACACTGTCTCGCTGTTTTAAAATTGATTCCAGAAATTAGAGATGACACTTGGTGTTATATTCTGTTCTCTTGAAACCTGAGCTTGGGACTGCCCTGTCTCAAGCTTATCCAAGGTTCTTCGACTCATACCTTCGTCTAAGCGATGACGTGTACTCATTTCCAGCAAAAAACAAGATTATTCAAGAAAGACAATAAAAATCAGTACTGTGTTGCAGAGCGGAATGAGCGGAGCAGTTGGACGCAAACTTTTATACCTCTTTCTGGCGTAGCGATGCCCATAAATACGTAAATTCATCTCAGGGACACGAGTGCCACAGTTACATTATATGGCAACAAACTGTCCAGGTGGTATTTTGTGTATTATTTTAAGCGGGGGAAATGTAGGAAAATATTTTCCATCTCTTAGTTTTGTCCACCAGCGTATTGTTGATTTCTGACGGGCCCTTAAATGAGATGATTCTCAGGCCACATCCAGCCCGATGTTCTACTCTTTAGAATTTTTTTCTGTCGTTTTTAAATGAATTCATATATACGCATATAATATGGATTTTAGATGGTCGCGTTATTTGCTGAGGAAAAAAGGCAGAACATTTAAGTTTGGTAAGACAGTTTTCTGAGAGCTGTTGATGAATATTGTTAGCTTTCGTTGAATAAGGCCAGCAAGATTTCGGTTATCTAGATGTAAACTAACTAATGTACAACTACTAGCTTCCATTCTTTGTGTTTAATCCCTTACTAAAGATTATTAATCATTTTTAATGTACACTACTGTAATTTTCTTTGCATTTACTTTCCTGGTCTGGTATTTTCAATGCAAGTTTCTTCTAGTTTCTCGAATTCACGTATTAACAGCTTTAATTTCTGAAGCTGTGATTAGTATAAAAGATGTCCAGTGAGTAGCTTTTCTCAAAATTTAACCGATTACCAGCTGTATTTAATAGCCGATTAATAAAGCTGAAATTTTGGAATTTTCGTAGTCGCACAGCTAAACAGAACCAGAAGTTTAAAATCCCGTTTTCCTTTTCAAAATTTTTTTTTCTGTTACTTAGATCACCACCCAATGAATTTAATTTTTTATACAAGTACACGAATCAATATTAATAAATGAAGGCTTGCAGATGGATAGAAAACATTTTACGAATACTAGAATAAATTTGGAGATTCTTTCATAGAAAATCGAATAATTTTAGTAGAGTTTAAAATTTTGTTCAGTTGTTTTGGGGAAGTTTTAGCAGCCTTAAAAATTACTTAATCAGTTTTGTTTTACAGTTTTCTCAGCTTATATATTGAGCGGCAAAATGTTGGATAAAGATAAATTTATTTCACTTTTGCTGCATGCGTGTGCAAACATGTATTTATTGTAAATTTGAACTACTTCCTAATCGCAAGACTACAGCGAAAGCTAGTTCTTAAATTCATTAAATTTTATTGAAATGCATTATTAGTGTTGGCCGGGTCAGAAAAATTGGTTGATAAATGTGATATGTAAGGTGATGGCATCGCAGTTAGTACTTACATTAGTCAGATCAGCCATATTTAGTAAATTTTGAATACACGAGTAACGCTCACTAATATAATTTATGAAAATTACATGAACTTTACAAATTAAGCAAATTTTTTAAAAGCTAAATAAACTTACACTAGCCAGTCTCCTTCTTGAAGCTCCAGTTGTATGACGTGATTTGCTTGTATTATAACATCTTCTTCTGTGGAATTCTTTTGAAAGCATTTTCGAGTAAAATAACACACCACCTAAAAAAAAAAAAAATAAGATTTTTTAATTCAAGCAAATACCTGTCAATAATTGAAAAGCAATAATGAGAAAATTACTGGATTTGTATAACTAATTATTTATTAATTTATGCTACAATCAGTGCATATATCTCTAATAAACTGAAGTAATGTGGTCTCTTGAAATATAAACTAAGAAACAAATCGGACGATTAGTGTTTTGTTTCCTCCTGTGCACATAATCTTCAAGCTTAGCTTGAAGCTTTCTTTACTCAATCAAAATCTATGAATTCTTCAATAAATCATTATAAAATTAGGATAAATATAAGCTCCTGAAATGAAGTCCCGGGATGTTTTGCAGAAAGCGAAAATTTGAAGTAAGAAATCTCCTTCAAATAGTAACTCTTCTGGTTATAAAATATTTGAAGAGAGTAAGCAAACATATGTAAGAAGAGGCCAGTGGAATGGTAAATTACAATGTGAACTAAAATTCGTAGTTTTGCGATATATTTACTCTTGAGATGGCTGCATTTTGCTTTCTGTATGATAGCTAAGAAATTAAGTTCGTGAAGTTTATGTTCATTAGTTGTAAACTAATTAAATAACATATGGCGATGCATTTATTGTCAGCTTATGGGAATAAAAATAAGCTTAAAAGATCGCAGTCTATATGCGTTTTGCATAAATTAGAAGTAAAACAGTTTGAACGCTGTTAAGCACAGCGGCCAAGCGGTAAAGTCGCTGAACACTGGTAGTTCTGATCTGGGTTCGATTCCAGGAGATCGGGCTGGGTACGTAGGCGTTTTCGTGGTTTTCCCCATATGTTACGTGTATGCGAGCCAGTTTCCCGTAAAACGTTCTCCACGAAGGCATCCCTTCCCTTAGGCAGATAGCTCTTGTGTGCTTTGCCATAATTAATCAAACAAAGCAAATTTTATCTTATTATAAATAAATTACGAATATAGATCAGGAAGCTGGTAAGTTATCAAAAATTATATTGTCTTCTAATTTGTTCTGGATGTTCATATTATTCAAATGCGGTGCTATTTGTAACTGGATGTGAAAAGTCGTTAAAGAAATAATGCATTTTCAGGATTAACTGTTTCAGGTTTCACAACTTCCTTAAATGAGAAGCTGAAAAGCGAAAGGAAATTGACACTGGCATTTGTGTCATAGTTATGTCATGAACTTCATTTCTTCACAAGCCATTTACTTTCTTTTTGGAACTTCGCTCAAGTGTATGTTGCATTTCCTTGCCAGGGAATGTTTTGGAAAATACACTTTCTTTTGCAGCCGACATCAATGATCGTATGAAACTAAAAATATGTTTTTCCTATTTGCTTCAAACGAAAACTTTCGTAATTTTATTGAAGTTTTAATACGATATCTGTGGGGTAAGTTAGGCCTTATATTCAAGCTTCAAATATCAAACTGAGAAAATCCTTACTAGAAATTTATTGAGAATATTACTTAAGTTACTGGCCAGATTAAGAATATTGTTTAGATATTTAAGCAAACATTCTATTTTTTCCGAGGAATTGAATTAATCCCATAAATAACAGCATTTTCAGCAATTCTTAGTTTATTTGAATGCTACTATTAAGATGGAAAAGGGATTTGGAGTTATTAGAAATTTATAATTTAAATAAAAAATGTAACTTTGATCACAAGCACACACGCACACAAAGATTGCTTAATAAGTTCCATATTATATTAAAATCCTAATATATATCTGTGTAAGTATTCCAAACGAACTTTCTCATGCCCGGATAATGTTTGAAAATGTCAAAATTTTTCAATCAAAGGCACATATTAGATTTCTTTTTTCCAAATTGAATCTTAAGCAAATAAAAAGGCAAAAAAGAAAAAAATAGAAAAACCGAAGATTGTGTCAAGGGTAAATTTTGTAGTAACCATCGCAGTCATATTTATTAATGTGACAGCAATCTTTTATAAACTTGCTTGCAGTTACTCTTTGACAGGTTAAAGCCAACTTAATCTGGTTCGTTAAAGTTCTACGCCAGGGAAATAATTCTTTCATCCCACGTAGACAGGTAAGATTTCTTGTCAGACAACTATCATCATCGTCACAACTTCAGTATGGCAGTTGTCAAATTTTTTAATAGTGTCATTTTTTAACCTCTTCCTCAGTTTACAATCTGTTCTCCTGAAAGTACAGTCTTCTGAAAATAGAGCGTTAACTGATGTATACTTCTTCTCAGATTCTCATAACAGTACACTGTGAATTTAACAAAAGTTGCTACTAGAGTTTGTAAATCACATGAAAGGCTTAAAATATTTAGGAAAACAAACTGCCTTTTACAACAAAAATACGAAAGTGTGAGTTTTAGTCACTGCTTAGAAGTTTAAAGTCAGCAATTAAGGAAGTGCCAAGGTTCTTTTTTCTCTCCACGACATATTTTTGCAATAAATTAGCAAACATGCCCCTGGTTCAGAAAATTAAATAAAGTTCATGTTACTTAACATGTTACTTCTGTATTATCTTCCACATTTGTAATCCACCTTCCTCTTCTTCCCGTGTTAGCAGTGAGCTGAAAATTCTTTTTTTCTAAACTAAGAAAAATATTTCCCTTATTCTATTAAATATTTTCCATCTGAAATATGCGTTATGCATTGAATTAAAGTAGCAGTATAATATAAAATAAAGAAATCATTTTAAATTCTTGCAAATTTAATAAATCTATGTATTCGTGAAGTTATATCCAGTTGAAAAATTACATTTTTTTAAATAAAATTGAGCAGAGACCTGATCTCAGTTAGAAAGCGAATATCCTCTCGAATCCTCCTTAAGCAATACATTAATGTTATGCTCGGCATTTTGTGACTATAATTAAAAATAAACTTTTCCTTACCCTTTGATTGGACTTCGTATCTTCGCTTTGTACAGAAAATGAAGGCATTTAAATACTTTAATGGGAACAGTCTACTAATAAATATGGTATGAATATCTAAGATGTAGAAGTTTTAGTAACTCTGGGAGTGAATCAATATTCAGTCAATGGATATTTTGGATACTAGTTAAAATTTAAGTTATGTCTAGTTTATTCTAAGAAAATTCTTTAAAGGCAGATTCCTGAGAAAAGATTATCTCCATTGACTTAATAAGAATGAGGTTCTTTTCTCCATCTGGAGCTTAGAGAAAAAAAAAGGTAAAGCGAGTTTGAAAAGAACAACTAAACCATTGATTTCCGTTAATTCTCTTTCTACTGTGTGGCGACTTTAATGGATTTCTAAGCAAGAAGTTTATAGAAAGGCCCTTTTTTTAAATCTGTCTAGGGATATTCCGGACACAGCGGTTACTTTTCAAATAATCGATGGTAACTGTTTTCACCGCGATTTTCTCAAGTATTTCTGAGATTAACTCCACTTTTACAGTAACCTAGTCAAGTTTCAAAGAGATTAAAATGCACTTAGTTTTCTCCCTTCAAAATAGATGCCAGATATTGAATAGTGTGATGAGTATCTAAACAATTCATACTGAATATTTCTATAACTATGGCTGAAGTAGTTTGTTTTCCATTAATTTAAAATCAGAACCCTGGAACAGTTAAATAAGTAGCCTTGCCAGACATTGGATGATTTAATTAATGGAAATAAATTTTGATTTCAGTTTCTTAAACTTAGAGCTTTCTGAGTTTGTTTCCTTGAATCACATATAAAGATTCGTCAAAAGGCATTCGTAAAGAGAATGAATTTTAGATTCTCTTTTAAACTGATTTCCTGTGATCTCTGATGCTGGAGTACAGATGCATTTTCAATCGGCAACTACTGAAAAGATTTTAAACGTCGTAATAAAATATAAATTTCTAACTTTTGCTCAGAACTCTAGCTTGAATCATTTCAGATTCGTTTAATAGACACTAACACATTTTAAGAGGTAATGGGGTAGTTGGAAGGTGCACACTACAGAAGAGAATATATTCAAATGCAATGTAAAAGAAAGTAAGCAAACGAAAAATTAATAAAAATTACATTAAAAGACAGATTTATTAGAAATTAATAAAAAGGCGAAATAAAAAATCTAAACTTCAAATATGAAATCATTTTATATGTTGAAGTTTTAGTAAAAAATCAACTACTATTGTAAATCAACAAGCACATGTTTTGAAAGAAAAGTTGAATTTTCATAATTGCCTGAGTGCAAAAATATCAGCGAATTATTTATTGCAAATCTCGCTGGGGCTACCTGCCTAAGGTTAGGAATGCTTTCGTGGAAGACTTCTTAAGGGGAACAAACTAGTTCATGTTTACTTACTTAAGGGGAAATTCTAGAACGCTCCCACGTAGCAGCCTGTTTGCTAGGACTGGAACCCAGGTCGAGCTAACAGAGCTGCACAGTGAAATGTCAGCAGGTAAGGTTGGGTTAATTGATTAAGGGAAGGCAACTGAAAGGCTATTTGCCTAGAGAGAGGGATGCCTTTGTGGAGGGCATTTAAAAGGAAACTGGCTCGTAGCCACGTTACACATGGGGAAAACCACGAAAACCAACCATTCTGTTTGCCGGGATTCGATCCCAAGTAGAACTACCAGTGTTTAGCGACTTTACCGCTCGGAAGCTGGTGGGCCAAAATATTTCAGCAGAGGGATACGAAAATAAAAGTAATTGCTAATTGTTGAAGTTGCAAACTGTAAAGTAATTAATTAACAACACATCTATCGATTGTTTCTTTACTTTTAAATATCAAATTTATAACTCAAGAAACTAACAAGAGGTGACTGATATATTTAATATTTAGTTGCAATAGTTTGGCTTAATACAAAAGCAGGATACACTAAAATGAGTATGGGTATGTCTCCGTTTTAAATATAAGTAGTGTGTGCATGCAAAATTTAAACTGGGAAAGATTAAATGCTCTAAGAATCTATTCGAAGGCATGTCAAAAATAGAAGGCATGCCTATTCAATTTGTCCGTAGTTTAAATAAAGTATTTCCATGTTTCTACTATCGCGCGTTATTTTTCATGCGGTAACGCATTTGAAATAACAAATCGTTTGCTTTCGAAAGTTGCATAAATCACATTTTTCTTCCCGAAAATTTTAATTGCAACACACATAACGCACAGTTAAACTCTTCTATCGCATGATATATTTTCACTTTTTCTTTACTACAGCGGCTAATGGAGGAACGATTAAGAACATTCTCCCAAGAGTCTGAATGTAACAAATGAGCCATGAGAATACAGACACATTTCATACAAGATAATGAAGTACACGACTGAAACAATGCCATTCTGAGCTGTAAATTAGTTTAATGTGAATTAAACTAATGTACCTGGTGTAGTATCTGGTAAGTAGTAATAAACCTGGTGTAGTATGACATACCCCAGCATGAGGTATAATTTTAAAATCAAATTCATAAAGATAAGTAACTTTATGTTCAACAATCAAATTTTCAGTTATAAAAGATGTATATAACATAGATATAGTGACATCATACAGATATCGTGATAGAAGGAAGTAACATAAAAACAAAAATGATAGAGCTATTCTAAAATGATGTTTCATACGAAAGCAAAAATATTATTGAAAAGGTATAAACTCGTACAGTCTGATATTAAAAATTTTAGTAAATGTTTTACATAGCGTCAGAAGTTATTAATTTCCTGACTGGAATATTGTTCCAAAATGCGTGTAGAATATTTATGTTATGGAGGAATTTCTGTATATTTCTTTCTTAAGTCTAAATTTGAATTTGACTCAAATGAGGTTTGGAAAATATGAACGACGCGGGACTTTATTCATGAAAATCTAGCGAATTATATTAAACCGACGATTCCACGCATTTCGAGTTCAAATGGTTTCCATGATAATAGTTCTAAATATTTAAAATAGAACCAGGCATATGGCAGAAACAAATGTGTTGCTGTGTTATGGCTTGTTTCACGTGTCTGATAGTAACATTGGAAGAAACCCACGGAATTCATTGTGGCAAGGACAGCAAGACTGCGCATGTCGTTTGCAAAAGTCTTGAACACCACGCAGATGACAGTACGACTTTGCTTAGTTCGCCCCCCCAGTTTTAATGGAGGGGATGGGTCCAAGGTCTCCCACCCCTCTTCCCCTAACGTAACATCTCGAGAGGACTTACTCGCCATATATTTAGAGTGCCCTTACGCCGGAAAGACACTATATATTTATAAACATCCATGCGTTCTCCAGGATTCGAACCCGGGCGCTCTTCTGTACAGCAGTAGGCTTCCCTAACCGCTATATTGTCTGGGCGGCAGAGACACGTGTACTGGTTGCTATTTATTGCTGATATCACAGTAAAAGAAGAAGGATTCAACCCCGAAGAGACAATTCAATTGTGAGTATTTGGCAAATTCTATCTTCAACAGTTACACAGCCTCTAAATCTGCAATATATGGTATATTTGGAACACTTTAATTACAGTTGCAATTACAAAGGATGCTATCGTTATTAGACTGAATGATTAAATAATATTTAAGAAACAATAATCAAAATATCACATTGAAGGACTCAAAAAGGGAACAACACTATTTGAAATGGTGAGAAGATCTTTCATTGATGCTATTACGAAAACTATCCCTCAAAAGGATTTTTAACTGACTTCTGGATTTATTACATGCGTATAGTTTAGGTTATTACATGCGTTATTTGTATATATATATATATACAGAGAGAGAGAGAGTCATATATGCACTTTACGACAGTGTTTCTTAATCTATAGTCTTTCCATAGTTATAACTAAGACAAAAAATAAAATTCAAATTAATTTGAATATAGCTAAAAATCCTGGAGTTTGAAAATTACACATGGCAATCATCTACCACGTTTTCTCTCAAGACTGACATTTCATGAAATTTATTATCGATTAACCTACCTATGAACTTCCTATTGTAGTCTTAGCAGCAAAAGAGGGATTTAAAGCACTATGATTTTTTCCCTCTTACTAGTACACATCCGAATATAGAACACCTACGCAAGAACCATCCATCTCATTAATGTGAGTACAAACATTTATTTAATTTTAACTTGATAAAGATTCTCCAAAGTCTAATAGGCTTGAATTATTAAAACAAAAACTAGTATAGATTACGCTGTTAACTTATTTACTTTAAAGCAATATTAAATTAAATGACTTTTAAAAGTAACTACGTTTTAAAAACATAAGTATACTGACACTAACATATGGTAGAAACTTTGCTTTTGAAGGAGACACAAGTGCGGTCTTCAGCAGAATATTCTAATTTATAAAAGTGGTCACCTCTTGAAAAACTTGAAAACCGCTGCTCTAATACGTTTCAACAGTTACCTGATTTAAGTAAAATACGATGTTTTCTTCTTGGAATCAGATTTCGTTCGTTTCTACAATCAGATAGATGCCTACCCATATCAGGAAATATCTATGATCATTCTCGTCGGGAAAGTCGTTTATTGAATCAACTATGACCCCGAAATTCCCTTATTTTGGATACATTTGTATCATGCTATTTCAACGCATATATAGTGCAAGTTGTTGCAACAAATAACAATTTTCTATAATGTTAAGTTTTATGTTAAAAAATTCTCGAAACTATCAAAGAGCTCAAGAGGTGTGAATTTAAGAAAATGTAATTGTTGAAGGTAATTTTTCATATGTTATATATTAGGGTGAAATTCTCCTAAATACGGAAAATTAGAGCAGGCTCGAATTAGAATTTAAAACTAATATATATGTCTTTTTCTTTTTAGCTGTCAATTTACTTTCTATTTTGCTTCTTATTTAAAAATTTAACAACCAGTCTTCCGAAATAGAAAACATTTTAAAGTAATGGATAGGAGATTAGCATTCCCAAATTTTGTATTTAGTTTACAAAAAGGATTCCGTTTCACACTGCTAATTTTTAGAAAATGAATTTTCAGTTAATTATATTACCAGCAGACGAAATTCTTCATTTATTAGACGTATTGATTTGAAAAGAACCTTATCTGCTTCAACCTTTTCTTCCAAATTTCACTCGTGCTTATTCCACAAATTGCCATTCAACCAACAGGCTCATCTTATATATGAAACAGAAACTTCCTCCATCATGGCTGAATACAGCAGTTCCATTGAAAGAGCCAATTGATATCTTTCAGTTTCTGGAGCAATCGCAACCACTTGAGATTTTAAGTACTCTAAAGGTAAAAATAACCAGGAGGCTTAAATGGCGCAACATTGAAAGTCCATGTCTTTTTATTTATTTTTTACATTTATTTTTAAAGAAGAGCATGAAACGTTTACGAAACCACTAGATTTATAATTTTTTATATCTCATAGTTATTCAAAGCACTTCATAAAAATAACCCTTTCTTCATAAGGCAAATTCAATGAAAGGCAAGCTACTATTTCTTGTCAAACTGAATGGAAAGTACGAGCCAGGCTTAATAAATTCGTGAAATATGGCGAATATTATAAAGAAAATCAATTGCTTCAGAAGAGGCCACTGCATTCAGTCAATATATCACATCTTATTAATGGACAGGAAATCGTAAACCGAGATCGTTGTTGATTAAATGTATTCTACTTTGCTAATATGGCTCAGAGAATAAAAAAGAATCGCAAGACTAATGTTATATTGATGTTTACAGTTGTAGAGTCATAAGGACTTTCTGATGCAGGAAACGTGAAAAATGTGCAATGTCCTTGCCGGGGCTCGAACTCCAGACCTCCCGAATACACATCAAATGTACTTCCAGTTACACCCCAAAGGCATGTGGGAAAGAGGAAGAAAATACTTTTAAAGGATAACTGAAAATCAGGGACCCAAATCCTGGTTATTACGAACGTCTACCACCCTTTAGCTCTGGCGCCACTGTAATGTCATTTAGAATTTTTTCGAAGCCAGGAAACCGAGGAAATCCTGAAAGCGCTCGTGGAGATTTAATCTCCGGACCTCCTAAATACGCGTCGAACGTGTTTCCAGTTACGCCACGATGGCATGTGGAAAGTACATACACAGTCTTATACAGTCTTTACTTAAGAAGAACAATTTGCGTTAAATTTCACTAAAACCTCGATGAATAGAAATTTTTCATTTCATTGCTTAGTTAATTTCTTACGATTTTTAACTGACTTTATTACCTCTAAGTTTTACGATATTTAACGTAATTACCTCTAAGTTTTATGGTATTTAACTGAACCTAATTACCTCTAAGTTTTAAAACGTTGCAAAATCTTTCAATCTCCGAGTACTTGCATAAACATAGTTCAAGGGGAAGGAAAACAATTTTTAAAGTAGTCTAGGTCCATTCAGTTTGGGAAGTTTAATATTTTATCTTCGAGAGAGTACTCAGAAGACAGCCATCGTGTATTAATATTTATCTATCATTAACAACTCTTAATAGCTTTCCTTCTCCTTGGAAAAGGTTTGGTTTGGTTTATTTAATTACGGCAGAGCATTCGAGGGCTACCTCTCTAAGGAAAGGGATGCCTTGGTGAAGGAATTTATAAGAAACACTCGCTCGTATACACGTTACAGAAGGGGAAAACTACGAAAACGCCCATGCTGCCAGCCCAGTCACTGAGATTTGAAACCGGAACAACGAACTACTAATGTTCAGCGATTTGCCGCTTGGCCGCTGGCCTGGGAGAGGGATTCTCGGTTATTTGGGTACTCTTCTATTCATCTTTACCTGTTGGAGAAGATGATTAAAACATAATGTAGCCTTCCTGTCATGAAATTCTATCTTCTTATTTGGTACTTCTGTTTTCAAAAATATATTTCATATTTCAAAGAAGCGACATGAAATATAATAAAAGTTATTGTATATTGTTATTTTTACGATATTAAAACTAATTCCGGAATTTCTTCTCTCTGTAGAATCTTTCTATTGACTATGGATCGAAAATAACTTTACCCTCTATTTTCATGACAGATATGCAGAATTAATGCGTTAAAGACAGTAGAAATCCTAAAAAAAAATAAAACTGAGAATAAAGCATCTTTTTGAGAGTAAATGCCCGCAGGAATACGTGAAACAGAACCCTGAACCGGATTAAGATAATTCATGAGACTATCCCTTTTGTTTTATTTGAAAACTCTTTCTTTGTACTGTCTGATTTGAACTGCATTTCTTTTATGCAAATGTTAGTAAAAAATTGGCAAGAAACTAAACTGAATTTAAATTTCTTCATTTTTAAATTTAGTGCTAGATTCGTCTTTCTTATTTTCTGTTGGAAAATTCTGGCTAGAAATAAAAATCTTTACCGCAAGAGCTCCTATTTTACAGAAAATTGGCAGCAAAAAATTATTCCACTGCAAAGTTTCTAAGTTCCTAGCGTATGTACCAATTGCATTTGCGTTATGTACTAATTGCATTTATTATAACCATAAACTGAAAACAAGTAATTTTGAAAATTATTGATTCATCAACTAAAATAGAATTTGTAATGCAAAACACAAATTTCACTTGCTAGTTCAACCTATAAATTATTTTTTCTTATCTGGTTCTTTGACCTAAAACTCTTTACCTAAGCTATTTTAAATTGAAGCTCTCAAAAAAACTTAACAACTTTACAACTTTATCACGAGCGATCTTAAGCTCCTCACACTTTCAAAGCTAAATCACGTCTCTATGGCTTCGTAGTTGAAGTGTGCTTATTAATTAATGTATGTAAGTTAGGGAACTTGTTACTCATGAATATTTATAGGTATCGTGAGCACTGGAGTCTGGTTTCTCATCTGCAGCATATTAGAAGTTAGGGGAATATGTTTTAATTAATTTCTAAGTTTAATGTAAGTCCTTCTCTTAAAAATACTTAAAATGTCTTCAATGTATTTGTACTTGGAATTTGCATTTAAACTAAATAAACATGAAAAACAAGCTTACTATTTCACTACGGAGAGGAAAACATTAATCTGCAGGTCATTTAAAAGGAAGAATTTCTATAATTTTATATAGTTAAATTGATTTTTATTTTAAAAGAAAATTGTATTAATTATCAACATTCCATTTTAAAAGACGCAGGACTGTACCTAATGTAAACTGAGTTATGAAATACTGAAAATTTGCAAACGTCAAATATCAACATAACTGGTTTCTTAACTTTTTCTTAATTTCTAGCTTTTCTTAATATTTAGATATGAATAAACATTTGTGCAACAATTTTTCTGCTAGGAATAAGCTTCTGAAGAAATTCCTTTATTTAATCTAACAATTACTTCGAAAGATTTGAAACATTGCTAAATTACATTTATAAAATCTGACTTTCATAATATATTGCGTCATAATGCTACTTTATTGTATTCTGCATGAATAATAAGTAATTTGTATTCTGCGTGCACTAAGTAAATAGCTAAAAAGAGAATTCGTTGATACAGCTCCCCAAAACTTGGCAATAATTTGCGTTTTTGTCCTTGAATAATCAAATCCCATCCATTTTTGTGCTTCTTTAAAGACCAGAAGTTTGATATCTAAATTATCCATAGTACATAATTTTTTAAGATTGATATTCCGTATTATTGAATTGATGCATAATTAGGCTAGAGTTATTTCCGTAACAAATGTTTGGATTTAAAAAAGCAATCAAATTTAATTTAATTATTTTATTAAATTTTTCCTTTTTTGTTTTTTTTATGGGCATTAAAAAACTTCTAATTCAATACGTTAACTTGTTCAACTTCTGATTCGGTAAGTATCGACCGAATAGACTTAAGTTAACAAGTAATTAATGCATGGAATATAACTTAATGCACTTCGTGTAGCTACTTATAATATTTGTCTTCAAAATGATAAAACGTATTAGATACGGACGATTTATAATGTAAATTACAATTATTATATGAAGTATACGACTTAATATATAATCGAAAGTCACTTTTAAAACGTAGGCATTTTATGTACCAATAAATATTTGCCTTAAAAGTAAACAGTAACTTTATAGTTTTCAATAACGTTTTAAAAATGGATAGTATCACCTCAGAGAGGTAAAAACTAGGTTTCGAAGACCTATGTTTATACATTTTTTTAGAATAAAGAAAGACAGTATTAAATGTGCTCAGGCACTGATATATGCATAGTTAAACACTGTAGTTGAGAAAATAAGCAATAAAGGCAAAATAGGGAATAAAACAAAAACTATTTAATGGATATGCTTGGAATTGATCCACGAAGTTGATGTGGCATCACTAGACCACAAAGCAAACAGAAAAGCAAAGACATAAAAAATACAGTTATTATGACCATTACATCACGGAAGACCAAATGAGTCGGAAGAACGTGCAATGAAACAATAATAATAACGCAAATAATAATGGCTACGATAGGCTGTAGCTGAAATGCATGCTTGACAAATGCGAGGCAAGCTGGCAATAGTGCTATTGATCGCTTGTTGTGGCAATAGGATTCATTCCTGTAGTAATGCATATCGAAGCTCGTGGAGGGTGCCTGGAGGCACACTGCGACCTGCTATCCGTCCTCCCAATATGTCCCACGCATGCTGTATGGGATTCAGCTTCTGTGATCTAGCAGGCAACTACAGATTAGAAATGGTTTCACTCTCCAGCTAACTCCGCACCATTCGAGCTGTATCCGATCGGGCGTTATTCTCCATAAGTATTGCTTTGGTACCCATTGCAGCAATAAAAGGACTCAAGACAGTGTATAGAATTTCTTCGCGATATCGGACGGCTGTGACGGAACCACCAGGAAGGACGTAGAGGCCGGTGTGGCTCTTCTTTGCTATCCTAGTCCATACAAGTAAGCCTCCTCTTCTGTAATGCCGTGTTTCGTCCCTTGCTGTCGCCGTATCAGTGCTCTTCGGGAATCAATCTGGATGCCAAATTGAGGCTCGTCCGTAAAAAATACGTGACCCCTCTGCTCTGCTGTCCAACTGGGATATTCAAGGACCCAATTCAACCGCTTTCGAACATGCGATGGGGACATAGAAATAAAACTACAGACCGTCGGGCGTACAGTCCACCTTCACGCAGTCGACGGAACACAGTTTGGCGGGATATGGGCTGTCCTGCAGCAGAAGGGATGTGACGCCAGCTGTCGTGCTGTTTGTTAAGCGGCGTTCACACTGGGACATATCGGAGCTAGGAAACACAATGAACACAACAAACACAGCGGATCAGCTAATTTTTTGTCACTACTGGCCCAGTTGAAAAATCTTGACTTCACGCAACACGGAGCTAGTCGACACACGGAACCGACTAATCAGGAGAGTATTTCAAATCATCATCATCAACAGAAGCGCGCAAACAACATGGCTGACCAAATGAGCGATTGATTGATTGATTTGATTTAAAGTGAGGACGAGTATACGGCCTGACGGTCTTTACTCCACATTTATTATCCCTATACAGAAATTCATTTTAAAAATCTTAAAATATTTTTTAAATGAATTTCTGCTTGATCATTAGAAGTGCAAATCTTCGTAGTCGCTGGAATTCGGCAATTAGACTACAGTTTTCGCTCATATCTTACGAAGCAACCAGATAAAAAAATAAAGAAGTATCTTATCCACTATATAGCGATAAATTACAATTAAAAGTATCCTCCTCAGAAGATTTTGCCGATATTTTCCCGATATTCAAAGATCCTAAAATTTTTAATTTACTTCAAAATATATCTACATTAGCACAGGAAATTAAAGAAAAGCAGAATACCCATCAAAAATTAATTCTCGCATTCAGAGCACCTGAACTTATAATACAATTCGCAAAAGCCGCTTAAGACGTGTCAGCCGAGTCGGTAACGTCGTCAAGCTGTAGATCTTGCTGATCGGAAGTTCGAACCTCGCTCGTACTGTTTTTTTCACTAAGCGCCATTTTTGGCCAGGCCATGATGGGTATTATGCGTTTCTTTAATTTCCTGTGCTAATGTAGATATATTTTGAAGTAAATTAAAAATTTTAGGATCTTTGAATGTCGGCAGAATCTTCTGAGGAGGATACTTTTAACTTTAATTTATCGCTGTATAATGGATAAGATGCTTGTTTATTTTTTGTATCTTGTTGCTTCGTAAGATATGAGCGAAAATTGTAGTCTAATTGCCGAAATCCAGCGACATCCCGTTATATGGGATAGTCGATTTAAGGACTACAAAAATACGCATAGAATGCGCTTGGATGATGATTTCAGATCGTCTTCATCGAAATAGTAAGTAATTTTCTTTTCCATTTAATACTATTTTTGTGTTAAGATTTTGAATCCGGAGAATTAAATTACTGATATCAATAATCTCAGATAAATATCTAATTGTATTATAAAATTAGCAATTGAATTAAAAGCAGCGAAAGCAAAGCATAGACAAAAGCTTTAATCTAATATTTTTGTTTCTCCTAAATTTGTTTCATCATAAAAAAAAGATACCGTTTATTACCTCAAATAATAAAATGAATCGCATCAACTTTATGAACACGCTTATCATTTGAAATGAAAATACTGATAATAGTAATTAAATGACAAGAATAAAACATAATAATGAAACATGTTTCTATTTTTATAAATAATTTTTGATGATTTGAAACCTGTGTACTAAATGACCAAGAAGAAAACTCAGCAACAAAATACATTTTCGTTGTTTTCTGTTCACGATACGTTTCGGTCGAACCATTTAAAAAAATCGCTTAGTTTTCGCTGTATCGATCAAAGATTCACGGCGGAAGACTGTCTCCTACAAAATGTAAACAAATGAAAGCGCGTACGATCTTCTACTTGCTTATTGGCTGTCGCTAGTAAACGCTCCCAGTAAGTGTGAATGAGCTAGGTTAGTTAGAGCGGCGTTCTATGCGTGGCTTAGCTCTGAAAGCGTCGTTGAGTATCTAATGTGAACGGCCCTTTAGTGATCTACGGCCTCTTGAGCATTGCAACAGGAAACGACTGTCGGTCGTTATGGTAATCCTCCAGCGTCCAGACCCACGTTTCCTACATAGGTTTTGATCCCTTAGGAAACTATTCCAGAGTCTATTGATGTCGCTATGATGTACGTATAACTCTCTCGCAACAGCGAATTGTCTTGCACCAGCTTGCACCATCCCTCCAACGTATTTCATCGTGCAAATAGTGTCTTCTGCTCACTTTGACTATCATTGTCTTTACTCAGAACTCTCGCTGATTGCGAACTGACGCGTAGGTCCGGTATGTCTCTTGCTAAGGCGTTCTGATATGACTGCGGGATTACGTTTTATGCTAATTTTGGTCGCTTATTTGCATTCGGCGATGCAACCTCTACCTCATATATGAAATGCATGTTTTAATTCTTCTTTTTACATTCGCATCTTTTCTTTTAGCACTTGTTGCTTATGTTCTTACACGTGTGTATATGAAATGGAGCTGTTAGAAGGGAGAGTGGTTAGTGATGCTGACTGCCATACCGAAGGTCCCGGGTTTGAATCCCAGAGAAGGCATGGATGTAATTTATCCGTCCCTTCATAGCAGGCAACGGTACCCACCTGTTATATGCCTTCGTAATAAAAAGACCTTCCGGCTTTAGTAGCGGTCAACGCCTATGAACGTCTAGAACCCGCCACTGGAATAAAAAACAAATAGATGAAAAAGAAATAGTCAGAATGTCTTTCGGTTTGGAGAAGAGGCAACACCGTTAATTTTTTTTTATTAAACCAACTTCAAATTAAGAAGAAATTTTAATTAATTAAAAAACAAAGTTTGTTTATTTAAAAGTAGTTAGCTGCATGTCCTGTGAAGGTGAGCTCATTTATTTAAACATTTGCTCCAATATACTTGAATTTAAGATGCTTGCTCTTGGTCAATATTTTTGTTATGTTTCGTATCTCCCATATTTTATCTGGATTTTCCCATGTCGCCTTTTTCCATGTAACTCCATTTCTATTTAGTTTGCATATTTCATTCTTCTCTTCAAGTTTAAGTCAAAATTTACTCTAATTTAGTCTGACTACGTTATTATATCAAGTGTTTTGAAATTATTCTTCACGAAGCTTTATAAACCTGCAGTAAAGAAGGAAAAATATGTTCCGTTCGAAAACATTCGTTTAATTCAAAAGAAAGGAATTCTGCTAGTTTAATTGTCAAAGTGAGAAACCCCAAGAAAGGCATTCTGAATATTGTTTCGAGTAACATATACATGGAACCTGTTAGAGTAAATGCAAATAATAACAATTCAACAAGATTATTAAATTATTTTAAAATTGAGTGCCCATAATTCAACTATTTTGAATATCTAGCTGAGACAACTCCCACTTACGGCTTTGCTATGCGTCTGATCAGCAGTTATTGGGAAAAGAAACATCTGAATGTTGTGGAAGCTAAGAAGATAAATACGAAATCAAAAACAAAGTATTATCTTCAAAAATTGTATTTTTATTTGAATTATACCTATCCCTGTAACAAGATATTTATCGGAATATTGCTTAGAACCTTTAGAAAAATTCTTTCTAAGCTTACATATAGCTCTAAATATGTAATTAAAAAAGGAAAAAAAGGAGAATAACTCACTAAGTTTGCTGTAGAGTGATATATACAGATTTTCCTAGTTAGTTTTGGTTTTGCTGTAACATCAGTGTCGTTTTGGTATTAGGAATGTAGGATTTGATTCTTCATTACAAATCATTTCCCATGCTTTCAGCACAAAAAGATTTCGGAGATCATCATTCTAAAATTTTCTTCCCCATAGATTTTGTATAACGTGCTATTTACGTAATTTTGTTTGGTTCAGATTTGTTAAATACCTAAAAATTTACTTGAATTAAACAGTTTAACTAGCATTCTTTCATTACTGTTAACTAATGTTTCTTAATCCGGAAGAAAAGAAATTCCCAAAGACTTATTTCGTAGAAAATGTTTTAAAGTAAGTTACTAGGATTCATTACGGCGTTATATAAGAATGTTTTTTTAAATAGATAGAAAAACTTTTCTCTGTTGAAGACTAAACTAAGAAGTAAATACCAATGCACTTAAGTCGGCATATACTGCATGTGTATGTTACGTACGTAGATATATATGCGTGGCATGTTGTAAAATTAAGCACTATTTGTACTAGCAAAAATAAAAATTAAGTCTTTGTTACTTTAATACCTATTTGGATATTTATTGAACGCATAATTTCTGATATAAAACAAATGCTGATTGGTTGCGTTTTTAAATCATCTAAGTAAGTACAGCATACCAGTGACCGGGCAGGAAAATCACTAAACATTTATAGTTTCGTCCGGGGTTGAAATTCCGGCAAACGGGCTGGCTGCGTGGGTGTTTCCGTGGTTTCCCTCAGGTGTAACGTGCGTACGAGCCAATTTCCCTTAGAAAGTCCTCCACGAAGGCATCCCTCTCTTAGACAGATAGCCCTCGAGTGCTTTATCATAAAAAATAAACCAAACCGAGTAAGTAGAAGAAGCATGACAACAGAATCGAGAAGTATGGACCGAGAAAACAAGGTCTTCAACAAGATAAACAAAATAATTAGGAATCAAGGGACCTATCTTGTTTTGGTCTTCAATGATGAAAAGTCAGGCAGCTCCCTTAAATTTCTAATTTTGAAGCCAATTTTGTTTACTTAAATTATTTGTATTTGGCAAATAAGTACGCTATCTATGGTTATCGCTTCAGATCACTATTTCATCAGAAATCATAGGTTGTCAGATTTTCCATACGAGTACCGTGAATAAGAGTCAGTTCTGCTTAGAATGTTTCCCAAGAAGGCCTCTCTCGCTTTGTGTTTTGCCGTAATGAATTAGTTAATCAATCAATTATGTGCTTTGCAATAATCAATTAAACAACCTCAAAATTAGATATTAAATTAATATTACAATTAATTAGATATAGCCGACCTTAGCTAAAGTCGAATTTAAGTAACTCAGTAGCAGAGGGAAAAGATACATATACAGATACTGTCACAGATAGATGCCAAAAAGCTCTTTCTCGATTTCAAGAAATCGGTGTCATTTACGTTAACTAAATTGTACCCTGGTGGAAGTCTCCGCGAAAGTAAAAGTTAAAACACAGAAAATTAGTAAAGTAATGTATCCTAAAATCTTTCATGTGTACTTGCAATAGTTTGCGTTTTCAAGTTTCTTAGCTAAGGTCTTTTGCGTTTCTTAGATTGAGGTCTTAAAATATGAATTATTTATACGGATAAGGTACGTATAATAAAGTTTAATATTTATTTATTGATACCAAATTATAAAACCCATTGATCTGGTTATATTGCAGCTTCATAACGTGTAAGATTTTTTTCCTCTTTACCACGTGATTTCGTCGTGTAACTGAAAAACCTGTCAGGCTAGCAATCGGAAGGTTCGGAGTTCGAGTCCCGGCGAGGCCACTGCGCATTTTTCTTGCTTAGATAAAAATTAACCTAATAGACTCTACACGTTTGTGAAGCTTCGTTAATCAAATATTAACGCTACAATTACAAAGGACAAACGTTTGTTTTTCTTTTGATGGAAAATTCTACTACATAACCATTCTACTGCTATTCATTTCTAGAATTATTCCAGGTTATAGTACATAACTGTTCTAGAATTATACTTGTTTCCTCTGCATCGTAGTCTGAGGAACACAACGTTTTTTTAAGGTAAATGTCATGTTGGTTAAAATGCTTGCGTCGGGTTCTTAAGCTGAGGGATTAATGACTCTTAATATTTGTAGCATGAACTGCTGATTTACTTCTTTTATTATCCCCTGAAGATCTTACACATCAATAAGGCAACTAATGTATGAAATATTTTGCTAGATGAATCTTTGTTATAGGAATAGTTAGCGACTAGAAGTGTTGCGTGACCATTTTATTCAATACGAAGTGAACGTAGTTCTGGTCAGCTGTCTTTTATACCGTGAAAGATTATATCATTAAACGGAATGTCAGTAGCAGAACTTATATAAAAAAGTGAACTGATTTCTAGCGCAAGGAACTCTTTAGCTGAATAGTTTCCTTGTGCTGTATGGTAAAGCCACCATCGGAAGTCCATCAATCTCAGGCGGCAAGCAGGATAAAAAGAGAGGACAAAAACTTTTTTCTTCCGTAACTTCTTACTCACAAGTCGCAACGAAAAGTAGGAGGTGTTTCACCAGTATTGGAGGTTTGCCAGATTGTGAGGCCAGGTCGGTCGTACACGGAGATACGCCTAGTATCACTGACTTTCTGTTTCTTTGAAGAGATTATGCTTGATCGTGAGGTCGAGTGACATCATCACTCAAACCTCTGTGTGTCTAAGAAAAAAATTAAACAAACATCCCAAAGTACCTATTTTCATCTCCGAAGCTGCCAAAGAAGAATCTCTTACAAAATATGGACTAATTTTTAGTTCACAAAAACTACTGCAATGGAGAAATATTGAAAACTTCCTTCTCTGTCACCTTCTGGAGACATTTAGCATAATTCAATTCATTAGATACAAACGGAATTTTCTGTAAAATAGCGTTTAAAGAAACTATAACATAAGGCAGCATGATGATTTATTTACAATTCCATTCAAAATTAGACTGAGAGTTACAATTATGAGAGATTTTCATGCAATGCCATCCGATACAGGTTCACTAAGTTGTAACTAATTTAATTGTTTAGATTCTATTGTTTAATTCTATTGTTTATGTTTGTAGGTGCCGCCTATTGACGGCCTTCGATTCGTCACTGTTGATAATTTTTCAGAAGTAATATCCGCTGCAACTGATACGTTACTGTTTAAACTTTTGACGAAGTAATATACTGCGTATTTCAGCGAATTCTAAAGTTATAAGTAAACGTCGGTGCGAACTTCAAAAATTTACTTAATAGAAGAATATTTCCTTTTTTCTAAGAGAAATTGTCTCGTATACACCTTACACACGGGGAAAACCACGAAAACGTCTATGCAGCAAGTGCGTTTGCCTGGAATCGAATCCAAGTCCGAACTACCAGCATTCAGCGGCTTTATCGCTCGGCCGCTGGTGAGCCCCCTTTCGTAACAACTACGAGGTGAGAGAAAATGTTTCGTTGCTTACTCCTGGCAATCGTAATTTTCGATGATGAATACCAAAATAGTGATCTCAAATGACCCGATCTTATGATTATTTAGAATTTATTAGGCTTATGTATCTAACGATTATTTAGAAACACAAATACCATTCTTCATTTCAAATTATAATATATTAAGCAATGATCACAATGAAACAAAATGCACATAGACATTTAGTTTTCGAAAAAAAATGTTTTTATATAATTAAAACTTGTTTATGTTATATTTTATGAATAAATTTGCATGGAATTATACAAGCTGTTAGAGTGGCTGAATTGAAAAATCACAAAGGATTCAAATAAATATAAACATGATACAATTACTACGTAATGTATTACAAGGCGCATTTCAATCCTAGCCATGCTGAATATTGTGGGCTTGTGCTAACCTTTGTCAGACAAGTGAGATTGCTAACAACCATTATTTAACATTCCATTATTTTGCATAACATATTTACTTTAAGTTTGATACCTTTCCTGAACCTCTCAACTTCCCCTTGTATTTTCTCACCAGGATGTAAATTTAAAGTTAAGTGAAGTGAATATTTAAACGAGCAAATCTCTGAGTTTATTCAGAGCGTGTTTTCGCTAACCAGCGCACGTTTCGTTGCTATCTCGCTGTTACGCCAGTAAGCCTCTTAGCCATTTCGGATTATCATCACGCCTGTTAAGTTTTTTGAGAGTTAACCTGTTAGGTGTAAATTAACGTGCTAATCCATCACTATTCTATTTTATATTCGACTTAAATTATATTCTACATTTAAGTTTCTCACCGCAAGTTGACGGTGTTCTGTAACGTACGAAGATCGTGCATTCCGTTGAACTTTTGAATTAATAAAGGGTTAATTTTCACCCTTCTCCTATGCTGGTATTTATTCACGTATGTGCGAGAATTTACCATGTTCATTGCAGGATCTAACTGAGTTTTATGTGGAATAGCAGAGACAAAGCTTACAACACAACAACCGTTAATCATATGGGTTTTGCCGTGAAAAAGTGAGCAGTAGCTACCAAACCACCGAGAGTTGTAGACGTGTTTTTTACTGTGCAGAAGGGTTGGAGATCAATGATTAAGGCTACAGTTAGTCACCCGAAAGCTTTCAATTGCTTTAAGGTTTGTTTAGGGATGTAGCAGAATCATGAATCAAATGGCACTGTTTTGAATGTATGAAGGAAGATAAAATCTCAGAATTACCCAAAACAAGAAATTTACAAAAGAATGAGAAAATATCTGAAGGATGTTGCAAGCATTTTGAAACAGATATCTTGAATTTAACTGTTATTAAAAACGTTTCTTGCAATAGAAACTACAGCTTTCTCATTTCACTAACGTTTAGTAAAGTACATAAAGCAAAAGCTGATATGTATTTTTGCATTTTTACAGAATTAAAAGCACTGTCTTATGAACAAATTCTGCTTCTAATTTGCGTCGAAATTCTAACTTTTATATTCTTATTTAATGAGGGAGTATTTTTTAAATGCTTATTTTCACTTAATAAATTATTTTTATAAGGACTGTAAACATTTAATTAATAGGAAATAGTTAAGGAAATAATTATCACTGTTTTTTTTGTATTAGATATCTCAGATGCATGCTTTAGAACCTAGTAGAGTATTTACTTATTTTATCTAACCAGTTATTTTATGTTACACAGCTTTAATGTCACTTTTCTCTTTCCATTTTCCTGCCAGAATGTTCATTTTAGCTCGCGCATATTTAAATGAGGTATAAAGAGATAATATTTAAAGGGAGGGTTTAGATTAGGTTTTTTAGTCAGAGCGTGTTCCGTCTGCTGACGGCTACATTACTAGTTGAAATTCTATAACGGTAGTCTATCTTCGGCTTTGTTTTTTCTTGCCAATAGTACTTGTCACGCCAGTATAGATTTGAGCGAATTTGAACGCTGATCATTTCTTTGTAGCCTTTGGCTTATCCTAAGATTTAACTTAGTTTAATTTGAAATTCCCTACTTCTGAGTTACGCCCTGAACGCTGGCTGGTTTGTAAACGCAAGAAGTGCCTTCTGTTCAGTTACGTGAGTTGTGAATAAAAGGGGTTTTTACACCCTTGTTACATTTCTGTTATTTATTTAGACATAACGATAATTCACTTAGGTCTCATTGGAGTAGACGTTAGTGCATGCTACCTAAAAGAGTGACACTCTGAAACCTTTAGAAGTCTACCACATTTCTTTCTAGAGGTATTTAAACCTTTTAATTTGTAAAGCATTTTGGATCTCTTGTTTGTAGCTTAAGCATATGTGGTCATAATTGCTGTGTGACCAATATGAAATGCTGATTTTCAACCCCTCTTATTCATGTATTACAAAAACAATACGAAAAACTTCACTTTCTTTAGAAAAGACTTGAGCACACAGACTCTATTTGAGATTTATACGGGACTGTTTCACAGATGATTTAAAATTTTTCTTTACCTTCATATTTATCGTTCTGAACATAAAACCTCACCCATGCTAGAATGAAGAAAAATCGACCTCACACTTTAAAAACGAAGTGTCTGTTCGAGGTATTTAAAGTTGTCTTAAAGTGAGGTTTTTCTACTTTCTCTCAGTTTTCAGCAGTCCCAGCAGACCGTTTCCTTTTTACCTTCATACGGAAAAAACGTTGCTGTAAAAATAACATCTAGCTTTCCAATTCAAAGGGCATTCTTTGGCTGATAAGACGCATATGAATCATTGATGTTACTTTACAGAAAGAAAAGACCCAGGGTGACTGATACAGATATTCCCTTCACTGTGGTTGGGTGGAGCTCCTGATATATGGCTGGAATTATGGTCCCAGTGTAAGAGTTAGCTCTGAGGGATATCCCGAAATATTCATCATGAAGCAAAGATGATGGTTTATAGTTACGTAACAATGCCACTTGTTTCGCAGTCTAAGGAATTCCTATTTTGTCTTTTATAATTTAAAGAAAGCGTAAAAAAAGAACACATTTTCTTGCGATAAAGCGTATTTCACAAAATTCAGAACCAAGACTTAGATGTCATGCAACTATTTATACGTATATGAATTTAGCTTCGTATTTATATGTTCTTTGTAGGAATAATTGTGTATAAAGGCCTCTAGTAGTGCAAAAAGGCTATTTTATCTTTCACTATAGATTAATACACTTCCTGTTATAGAAGGTGCTATAACACGAGTAAAATTCTTTATCTTATTTCGAATTTTTATTTCACTTTAAGTGATTTTCAAATAAGTCTATTTATCTTGTGAAAAGAAGAAAAATAAAATCAAGTTCTGTTAAAATGAAGCTTTTTTTAATGTCGCTTTACTTGGACAAGGAATAATTTCACATTCCAGCACTAAGGGCTTTTGCACAGATAAAAATAAAACACATCAGTGAATAAAGTTATTAAAAGGACTCTGCGAAAGGAAAGTTATATGAGAAACATGTTATTGTTTGGTACTTGATTGTTACAGTGGTCTTTCCTACGGAACAAAGAGCAACACTAACTTTCTCCAACATGTCACATTACGTATATGGCCTCCTCGATGCAATTACTGCCGTTCGATTGATCATTAGACCAAAGATGATGATGATGATCGATATTGCTTCCAATTCTAGTCGTCCTGTTAGTTTAATCCCATTTATATTCGTACAAGAAAGTATAATATCGTTTGAACTGCACATATTTGTTTCATTCTGACAAAGGGTTTTGCTTTAAATGATATACAATAAGATCCCTCGTAACCGGCACATAATTAACCGGCAATATCAAAATAAGAATACTTTTAAAGCTTAGCGGCTTAGTTCGCCTTGTGTGTCTTAGTTTACGTTTGTTCAGAATACTGTCAAGGTAATAAAAAGCAGATTAACTATGAATTAACAGATTTATGCTGCTACAAAACTTCATAAGTATTTTATGCTGATGCAATGAATTTTTTAAGCATAGTTTTCACTAATTGCAAGAGTTAAGAGGAATTTTGTGTTATAACAATCCATTCGACTTTATGACATTTTCAGATGTGTTGTGCTTTATTTCCTGAGTACTCCGAGCGATATTTATTAACAAACATTTATTTCTGGAACTGAATTATTGAGATTAATTTACGTTTATAGCAATTAATTGCTCACAGAAAACTATCATGGGAAAGGTCATGCTATAAATATTAACGATTTTCTGCTGATTTGTCAGTGGCTTGAACTGCAGTTCTTTTTCATAATTTCTAATATAAAGATATATATTGAAGCTCAAATTGGCACAGCTTACGGTGTTAATCTAAATCGTTCTCTAGAAAGTATTATCAATAGAACGTAATGGTTCAACAGTTGCATAGAATTCGTTTCAGTAGACCTAACGCAAATGAGTCCATTAGAGTGGCAGTTAGAAATCGAAAGAGGATGTCCGAAAATGAATATATACCAGTTTTACTTTGCCTTAAGGACTGTACAGATGGTTATATTTACAACTATTGTTAAAACATTTATAGTTATTGCTGGGTGGTATTAAATGAACGGGCAGGCTTATTTCATGATTTTTGTCAAACTTGGAATGCAAAAGAGACTAAGTAATTAAGTAAATCTTATAGTCTTCTCTACTGAGGTTTTCTATTATTTAGTTATATGAAGAGATAAAATAAGATGTTTAGTATTATATATAGAGAAAAAGTTAAATATATTCGTCACAGAAAAGTTGTCCGATTATAAAAGAATTTACATTGAAATTTCGTTTTATTCCGTAAATTTTAAGGTAACTTATATGAAACAATGCATTTTAAATTTTAAAAGAAATGATCTAAAAGAATGTATTAAAAACTAATATTTCTAAAAATATGTTGAGAACTAGAGCTTCAGAAAAAGTAAAAGGAGATGAAAGATAAACAAATTAACTTAATGAAACTTTCGATTTAGAGAAATTGAAATTCGAATATTAAAATCAGTTTGAGCTGAGGTAGGCAACTTTTTTTACGATTTTTATTTTATTTTATTTTTTTTTTGCGCAACAACGATCGACTTTTGGGAAAAAAAATACTTTCGAGTAAATTATGCTGTACTTTAAAAATATTATCTGATAACCGCTTTCGATACCGCTTGTTTTGCTTCGATATCGCCGTGGCAGATAAAATTGAATTTGAGTAAGCTTGCATACAATGTCCTGCTCAAACTCAAATAAATTTTATTTGTAACAGTATTTCAAATTTCGAATGCGAAAAATCACTTAGAATGATAAATGACGTGTGAATAATAATGAGTGTTTAATTGTTTATAGCATTTCAGTATTTATTTTAATAGGGGAAATTTTATGAGGCCTTTGCTAAAGGGAACTATATCATATTCACTTTATGCATGGGGAAAAAACAAGCAAGTAGCATCTTTCTGGTAAAGCAAAGCTGGGACAAGCTACCGTTGATAGCATTGCCATGTTTCGTACTGTAGTCTTATTTATTTCATCATCGGGAGCATAGAGCTTATTGTTTACTTTTTAGGAAGCGTTTTCGAAATCAGAAATATGTCAAATAAAACTTCTCACTCATTTGCAAATTTCTATCTATGTACTGAAATTTGTTGACCTATTTCAAAAGAGAAAAAAGGAAACATAATATTACTGTATATGTATAATAATATAAAATAACAATCAGGCCACAGGTAATCTCTGCTTTTAAAATAGATCAAATAAAATATTTTTGATAAATGAGAAACTTTAGCTGTTAATAATTGTATTTATTTATAAAGAACTATTTTATTTATAAAACATTTGAAGAGAAATGTAAACAAAGGTTTAACGTATCAGTCTGCCGAAGAAAAATTGATAAAATAAATAAGCTTTCAGAAAACCCTTTGTATATTAGAATGGTATGAGGTTACAGATGTTTTAATTTCACTGTTGAGATGGAGATGTGAAGCGTTAAACAAGATACCTTCCGTTTCTAAATTTCCGATTACTAAAGGAATAATATCTTTGGATTTAGATGGTTTAAAAGGAGCAGCTTGTAATTTAGAAATTAAGTATCTAAACGAAATAAAAGCTGATAAAGTTCGTTCAAAATATATAGTTTTAAGAAATATACAGTTTCAATAATAATAGACATCATACCTGTCATTTGGTCAAGACAAACATGGCTGTTATCAGTAAAGAAACTGAATTAAGTAATCAAACTCACTTCAGAAATTTTTCAAAATTTTAGGTCTTTAAAAATAAATAAAATAAAATTTCGAAAACAGTTTTTAATTGGGTACATATTTTTTCACATTTATTGCATTGTATTTTTTTGCTATTTCAGTGTTCGTTATGTTGACAGAAATGTCAAAAAAATGTACGGAAGTTATCAGTTTTCATTTGAAGTTATAAAACTGTATATTTTTTACAATATAAAAGGTTACGATTAAAAATTGTTATATTGGTGTTACGTATTATAATAGTTACCCTTATTCAATACGATGTATACATGTATAGTACTTAACTGTGAAAAAGGTGCTCATTTAAAATTTAATCTCAGGTGCAGAAATGCCTTGGTAAGGCTGTAGCATGCAAATAATGGCAAATTTGTATAACAGGATTAAGCTTTGAAATCTAAATTTAAAATTTCATTTTCGTATTAAAAAAGAAGAGGATTTTATTTAGAACGTGGTTATTTTTACACGGATTTCCCATGGTTTCCTCCTACAGCAGTTTGTAAAACTATTGCTTACAGTACAGGTGATGTAGTAATTTCAAACTTAATTCCTTAAGATCCTACCTTTTTACATAAGTTTTATATTTTCTTAAGGAAAAGAAATAATTGTATAGAATTTGAGATAACGTCTTATATTTTGCAATATCTTTCAAAGTCCCCTTTTTAGGCAACTAACAGAGCTAACAGTTGATAGAAAATTAAAATATAACTCTTGTTTTTTATATTTCTTAATTCTTTATAGTAATGACAGGTAACTATTTAAAATTTCGCTGCTTGCTTTGAAACGTCTGTATTTTAGTCTAGCTGCCCTTTTCATCCTACAATCGTAGAAGCATAGAAAGTTTTAAAGTGTGATTATTCTTAGTAGTTGGTGATCGCATTATTTAAAATATAATGCGATGGAGAAGAATGGGCTGAATAATTTTCATTTCTTTGTTAATAGTGGATTGGCTTATTCAGTTAAGATAAAGCACCCGAGGGTTATCTGACTAAGCTATATCCCGGATTTGATCAAGAATAAGATGAGGAATCCGTGGATTTCGTACCGTGTTTTATCAAGCTCCTGAGTGAACTTCCGTATGTAAGGATTTTAAGTTGCTTGTATATTCCGCAAAGACATTACAGAGGTAAATTTTCGTGTTATCCAGGATTCGAACCTAGTCCATCAGCAACTAGTTTTTGATAATGACCATAGATTAAGGTGGCTTCTGTCTAAATGACAGAAATTTTTCTGCATAATATTATCCCTTTGCTTTCGAAACAGAAGCTTTATATTAGCTTTCGTACTTTGGGAAACGTATTTTTAATCTAAGTCAAATGTGATAAACTTAATGTTGTTCATTAATTTTTAGGTGTTGAGCAAAATAAATTGCATGTCATTTAAGACTGTTTACTGTGTTTCTTCCTTCTTACTCCGGGCATTTGCGGTTTAGCAGGAAACACGTGAACTAAAATGTGGTGGATGGTAATTCGTCACCATCTACACTTGGTGACTGGGTTCCTGCCTCCCAGTTGCCTTTTAAATAAAGGAAAATGACAGGTATTTTCTCCCTCCTTGCCACGTGCCGCCGTAGTGTAACTGGAAGCCCATTCGGCTAGCAATCTGGAGGCTTGGAGTTTGATTTCCACCTAGGCACTGCACGTTTTTCATTTTTTCTGCGACAAAATAAAGCTAATGACTCTATAGTTTAATATCAGATGATTAGTAGTACTGATTTAGTAATTTAAGTGAAACGAGAATGTGCAAAGGGGTGAGATTTGTTAAATACTGAAGGTAAATGTGCAGTTCTGATGCAGAAAATACTGTGAGAGGCCTTAAGACGGAACTTAAAATGCTTGAAATATTTTTAAGCGGATGTAGTTCAAGTATTAGTAGGATTTGTGCTAGTGTCTGAGAAAAGCTGCTAGAAGAATCGAAGCTTAGCTAGAATGAGTACATTGAGATGTTATGAATGATTAAGAGCAAAATCGACAATTTATTATAACTCCTCTTTATTAATTATTTAAATTCTTTTATTACGATATTTATTTCCCTCTGTTCATTTAAGCGAAATTATCACCAAAACGAAATCGAGTCTTATACTGTATTTTACGATAATCGTTAATTAAGATACCACTAAATGCAATGCCGCCGTGAAACGGGTTCCATGGTGTACTGATGGAGCATTTTTTAATGGAATTGCATATATTTTGTAAGTATTGAAGGGAAGTCTCAAAATTGATAAATACTAATGTAGATTTGAGCAAACTAAAATTTTTCCTTTATGTAATAGACATTTTGAAATGACTGATGAGATAAGTGTCTCAAAGAAGAACGCCTATTTCGAAAACAAACACACATTTCGGTTCCTTTACGAATTGTCTAATAAAATAAAATTAATAAAAAGATTAATTTGTTAATTCCTTCTATCTGAAATTTTGCAGCTTACTGAAAAAGACTGCAAGGAATTCATTAAAACTTGGGATAGAGCCCTAGAAGAAAATATTTTTCATAGCACTAGTTGTTACACTTTTATATCCCGGCGAACGGGTAGAGAGCTGATCCCTTGGGTGGAAGGCAAGGGTTTATGTCGTTTTCCAGTTTATCTGGGAAAGATTACAAAGAGCATATCAAAATCTTGAACAAAATCAGTTAAGTAAATATATCTGGCTCCCGTTTTGTTGCCAACAGATGGCGCGGCTTGTCTGTCTGTAAGCTATATTGATCTGGCTGCAAAGCCCAATACTTCAAGAGGCGGAACAAATTAAACTTCGTAGCTTATATAAGAATATCTACGATTATAAATTTCCGTTCTCTTCCTCACTCTAGGGATTCAGACAATTTTCAGGTGCTGTATTAAAAAAACGCATTTTATGAGAAAGAATTTGAAATTCGATTTAGAACTTATGGGAAGTCTTCTTTTGTTATTTCCTGCTTTTCTTTCCTTTGAAATGCAACGGCTGAAATGGGCTGTTGAAGAAGATATAAAAGAGTTCTAGGATGAAAGGTATTTCTGGAAATACGAAAGAGGAATATTTAAAATAATATTACATCACGTTATATATGGCTATACAAGCCAGGTATTGCAAGTATTCATGGCGGTTCTTTTATGGACGAAATTCAAGCTTTTGCGTATTTGTTGCTTTCTTTGGCCAACTGAATGGCATAGCTTTACCACAATTGTCCGTGTCACTTTTAAGGCAATTTGGTTCAAATTTATGACAGATCTGTAATCTAGAACTGAATAGGTCATTTGAAGACCTGTGTCAAGGTTAAACTAAGTAAACCGTACATGATGTATTCACATTTTCGTATTTTTCTGTAAAGCTATGCGACGTACAGTTCAGGCACAGATTTCTGATAACATGCAGTTAAAAACTGACCTATGTTGAACCTTTTGCTTCTCATGAATGTCCACAATGTTCTTGGGTACCTTGTATTACATTTTAAGCCTTAAAAGTTAAGAGTGCAAATATTAAACATATGCGCTCAAAATGGTTTTTGATTTCCTCATGTATCTAGTTTTGCATCTGATTTTGGGACTGTTCAATCTGTAAAAATTTTCACGAAGACAATCTGAATTATAAAAGAAATCAGACCCTTTTACCCAAGGCGCCATCTCAAACTTACTGAATTATACACAGTAAATAGACCAATTAGTTTAGTGTAAAATTACTACTTTCACTGATACACCCGCTGATTGTTTATATCGGAATTTCGAGACTCTCAGACACTGAGGTTTCCTAGGCAGTAAGATTTTCCCTAAGCTCATTATGAGCAATCTACTTCGTTAATAAGCCTTTTAAATTATTTCTTTCTGTGAATCGTCTCCGCTCAAAATTTCTTTGATGCCCCTGATATTCGTTAACTAATGTACGAAGTGATGCTCACAAGTTTGTGAAATTTGAAATTTCTTCTAAAATATTTATTAACTTGCTTTACACCTTACACTTTTTTGTCATCCCGAATAAGTCTCAGTAGCAAGAAAAAGATCAATATTAGTGTCTTTTAGAAGAAGGGAAAAAAGTTCTCTTTTGGTTACAGCCATTATCAAAACCTGTGATTCCGCCTAGGCCATAACTACATCTTTTCATTTTAGGTGTAAGAAATATGTAGCACGTTGCTACTTTAATGACTAAGGACAGTGAAAAGTACTACTCGATACCAAAAGCTGCTGCACGAAGAACTCATTCGTGTACAAAGGTATCAGCTGTCCTTTTCATTTTTAATTCAACCGATACAATTTATTGAGATACGCCATAAAATCATTTGACAGCCTCTCAGACATCAAGAATTTTCTGCCTGCGATCTTGAGAGGTATTTCCCTCACTTCTGTGTTGTTCTGTAGGATTTTGCTGATTGAAGAACATTTAAATTAATCAGCAACGTCAACTGACATTCAGCCTTTGCTGCATTATGCAATCTATGTCTTTTTCGGAACCTAAACTACAGCCTTTAAAAGGACTATTGAAAAATTATCGTCTAGCCTTGCAAAACAAAACAGAAATCAGAAGAAGGGTGTATAAGACCCTTTTATTCCAACACAACTTACAAATGACCCAAATGGGGTTTAGAAAAGCCAAACACGTCTGGTTTAATAGAATTAAATAACAAATAACAATTTCAAGGCGTAGTAGATCAGCCTGATGGCTCACAGAATACTTTGAGCACGAAAGGCTCTTGGTTCTAGTAAACTGGCGAGACAAAGCCAAATGCCTAGGAACACTCAACGCCGTTAACTCATGTCGCTAATAATCACAGCACAACATAGCCTGGAATACTTACACACGCTCTAAAACTAATTTCCGAAAAGTTTCTTAAACAGGACTTCTTTTTACCGTAATCTGAACAAACGTTCGCTATCTCATTTACATCCTGGCATGAAAAGCATGGGTGAAAAGAGAGTAATAAGAAAGTATTCAAATATAAAATCAACTATTAGTTAAAAATAAATAAATAAACGTCACAACTGACATTTAGCAATTTTAGTTCAACAGTTTCAAAAGCTTGGAGCATTTTACGGATACTGAGAATCAAGTTTACAACGTTTATGACATAATTGCATCCAACATATATAGGTTTCTTCTATATCCATTATTTTTACCCGCGATAAAATCGCAAAACACATCAAATGTGGTATTAAAAATAAATTACAAAAAATTGTTGCCTGAGATAGATTTTACGCAGCAGTCTCATTTCAGGAACTCCATCCAGAAATATAAATCTTTGTGAGTTTTTCCCATTTTTCCAGTTTTTATTTCGTGCCAGTTTTAGTTTCATATTTAGATTTTTGTGTAAATTTTCAGCTGCTGCACATCTTTTTTTCATTGAACAATTTATTATCATATAAACTTGTTTTCGACGAATTATTTCCTTAAAGGTTTTTTCCCACTGTTTTCTATTCCATTTTAAGAAGTTATTTACTTAAAAGTCTAACAAGTTTACAAGCTGTTCATTTAATTTGAAGGGAGAGGAGCTTTGATTCCCTCAAACTATGGATTTATTTTCCATGTCAATCACGAGCAAAAGGATCCTGTCTAGCGGATCCTCGGGCTTCACTTCTAATACCAGTCAGTATCCTAATCCTACCAACCGATTTCTGGATTTTCTGAAAATTTAACTCCAGCGCATGGACAGTGATGATAATTATGAGGTCTAGATAGCACATTATGAAGCCTAGAAGAACAGTTCCCCAGTTGGAAAAACCGAGGAAAGAAAGTTTAGAGAAATAACAGAAGCAATTGATCCGCGGTTTGGAGGCTGAAAAAATTTTCTCTTTTAGAAGAGCACAAGGAGTACATGATTAGAAAAAAAAAAGACTAAGTATAATTAAACTGAAGCAAAATCCAAAAATAATGATAATTTTATCCAAGAAAATTTCGTAAAGTATAAGAATATTTTACTACTCAAAGATGAAATAATCTGTAGAGGACTTACATTTCAGCCGAAGAATTACAAAATAATAATATTTTACTGAAGAAAGTGAAAAGAATGATATGGCATTTTGTTAATTATACACTGTTTTCTTAAGAAAGGCTTATAAGGTATTTCTCCCGCCTTCTTCGCATGCCTTCGGAGTGTAGTGGTCAGCACGCTCGACGCGTATTCGAGAGGTCCATTGTTCGAATCCCGGCGAGGGCATTGCTTATTTTTCGTCTCTCCGGCTTCTAAATAATCTAATGTCTCTACAAGTGGCGCCCGAACAAAAAACAAAGGTGGTGGATGATGATTCTCCACCACCGGTATTTGGCGATTGGGTCCTCTAATCCCCAGTCGCCCTTTAAAAGGGAGCGTATAAAAGGTATTTCTCCCGCCTTCTTCGCATGCCTTCGTGGTATAGTGGTCAGCACGCACGACGCGTGTTCGAGATGTCCGTGGTTCGAGTCCCGGAGAAAGCGCTGCTCATTTCTTCACTTTCCTGCTTCGAAATAATCCTAATGTCTCTACAGAGTTAAATACGTTAAGCAGTCTCTGTGCATTTAAAAATAGCTTTTACATATCTCGTTATACGTTTACTCTCTGCATTTGTAAGCAACTTAAATCTTTTACATTTATCAGTGTGAGGTGAGTACGCAGCAAACTGAGGGATATTTGTCCCAAAGGTTTTAAGCTTATTATGGCTATAAAACATATTGACAGCATCAGCATCGAGTCCCATTGGCGCATAAAGTTTTGAATGAAGTGTCTCTAGGGTTAGTTAGCTACTTGATTAATCATTTAATAAAAGAGAAGTAACCGAAGGTTAACTGCATAAATGATGGGATGCCTTCCTGGAAGAAACTGTCTAGTAGCTCAGAAGAAACGAAATCCAAGGAAACCGCCTGCAGCCGGCCCGTTTATCAGATATGAACTCAACGCAGAGTGTTAGTTTCAATGGATTTATTCATTCAAATGCTGGTGAGCCTCTTTCCTAGATAGCACATTCAGATTTAGTAGAGGTTTCTATGGTTTTTAACTAGAGATTAAGAGAACTGCCGTAAATTTGTTTCAGGCTATAAAGAATTCACTTCTTCTCTCATGCATGCTTTTGTAGGGTCACTGGTACCAAAATTCGACCAAAATTCGCTCCTTCCTTCATGAGTGCTTTTGTAGTGTTAGTGGTACTAGAAGTTGGAAGATTCGTGGTACGAATCCTGATGAGGGCGTAGTTAATTCTTCAGATTTTCTTGTCCGAAATGTCTAATAGACTTTATAACAGAGCCCAAACTAAAATGTGGTGGGCAATAAATCCTCACCATCTGAATTTGGTCGACTGGGTCTTGTGCCTCTCTTGAGTCGCCCTTTAAATTGATAAGAATGTAACGAATTATCGCCTTCCCAAGTACCTACTCTCACGGTTAAGTTAGAGTATATCCAGATAGCAAATTGAAGATTGAATGTCAGAGGCGGCGTAGTTTATTTTTCATGTTTTCTGACTTCAAACACCCTAATGGACTGCAGAAAGTTAGGTTTCAGAATTACTTTTTAATCAATGATTGTAACATTTTTTCATTTTATCCTTTCATTTACTAGAACCAGAAACGTAACAAAATTCATTTTAAAATTGAAATACCATAGCCAAAGAATTAATTCACATTTCAAATAAAGAAACGTGAAGTTTTATATCAGTTTCTGTATTTTTTAGCGAAATTGGAAAGATCATTTTGAACTGCAGTTGGAAGATACTTTGATTAAATAGCAATTGTAAGATATTTTAGTTTTCCTAACTAATTATTATTATCTTGTTTGTTTCTGCCGATTCCTTCAATTCATTTCATCTGCTTATTCCGCGCAAAACTCAAAAATCTGTTAATTACTCCTTAATAAAAGTAAATGGGGAAGACGTGCTAATATGGTTTGACTGAGGATTAAAGTAGGCGATGCTTAGATGTTTATAGTGCTAAATTGTCACCTTCTGTCTTAACCTTTAATGACGCATCTCCTGTTGATTCTAAACAGAGCCGTTCTCTTTAGCTGTTGTAAACGAATGCAAAAACGAGATAATTTCTCTTAGATTAGCATGCACGAATGTGTTCCTCCTCTTTAGTAGAGAGTCATCTTGTATTTTGCTTCATTGAATTAAACAAACAAGTAAACTGTGAATGGATAAACATCAAAAGCCCGAAAACATAAATTGTCTCAGTGTAATTGTTTTATTTTCAGATGACTATATTTAGAATTTTAAGTAAAGTGAAAAAAATGTCATACTGTAGATAAAGGTGTTAATTTAGTTTTACCATAACTATTGTAAATGCAATGAGGTATGGATTTATATGTTTAATTTGACTGAAAATTGCAGCATTATTTTGTTTTACTTAGAAACCTAACAAAAAGATTTATAATTAATTATTTTCCTTACACAAATTTACCCGTTTATTAAAATAAGTTTGAATTTATCAATCACTAACGTTGCGTTAAGATGAGAAAAGAAAAGAAATGCTTTAATAACAGATGACAACTATAATTATTTCTTTCTTTTGTAAAAAGAAGTTTGCTTGTTGATGTGTTTAGAGCTATGTGCGTGTCATATCGACTACATTTTGCGACGATACCCGAAAATCTTTGTATTTTGATTACTTTTGATTACAGAGACATTATTAAATAAAAAATAACTTTTTAAGCAATGAATTTTTTAAAACCAATACATATAACTCTTTTAGTATGCAAGCACCCTGAGTAGCCCACAGAAAAAGAGCTACTCTTAAATGTTGGTACCTGGCAAAAGTATTATATTCATTTTTTTATCATTTCTAACTGGATGTACCAATTTCTCAATCACATTTGACTAAAGGTATTGCCTTGTGACTATACGTCTTTTAAGATCCAAGAAATTTGCTGCTCGGAAATGCAGTCAAACACCAAAGGTTAACGAAGGTTTCGATTTTAACACGTCGCACCAGAGGTTTTGTTAACGTTTTCATGATCACGCAGTTTATTAAATTGCTCTTGGACTTCAATCCTACTAACAAAGCCGTGCCAAGATATTTTTTCACCTGAGGCAAAAAAGTAAATGCGCGCCCCTATATATATATATATATATA
>KK113644.1:843325-882185 GCA_000611955.2 Stegodyphus mimosarum | reverse complement strand
AAATAACATTGAAATATAATCGCATTAATTTACTGGTTTTCTTGCGATTCTTCCTATTGTTTTATTAATTAAGTTTGTCAAAGTTTATTTTCCCTAATAATAACCCACAAATTAAAAAACATAAAGTAATTTTCGAATTCGCATAGCCTATTTTGAGCCCCTTCTATTGATTCGCCCTAACTTTATTATTAAACATACTTTTCTTCACATATACACTGCATAAAATTCAGCATTGACATAAAATTTTTAAAAGCAGCAAGTTTTTATAAGTCTCGATAGTGCTAAGTGTTACCATACATTTTTTTATATTTGTTATATTATTTCTTTGAAATTTGAATCATTTGAAGGATGATACAGACGTGTGATATAAGTGATACGGTCACAAAAGTGATACGGACAAAAAGTGTGAGGATAAAGACTAACAGAACCTCTGGAGTTAATAAAGGAAATTAACTATTGCCTAACATTGAATATCGTTGTATCTAGTCTGTCAACAGCTGTAAACGAGGCACAACTGAAATAATTATTCTACAAAATCAGTTGCTGCATAATCGCGCATAATTGCGGTCAACAGTAAATTATGCATACCCGAGCACATTCTGTCAAGCGTTTTTTCATTTATGTCGAACGCATATAAAATAAGCTTCCTCATTTTGATTTCCTCTTCGTTAAATTTACCGGCACTTATGTGTGGATAAGAAAAAGTATAGAAAAACAGGTATTTTAGTTAATTTTGCTTTTCATATTGCAAAGTTATACCTAATCTGATACTTGTTAAACCTTCTCAAGCTTTATTGGGGCATCATTTTGTAGACTGCAACTAAAAACATAGCAAATTAAACACCGCTTTCTTGTTTGACTGCAAACACAATTTAAATGTGTAACAAGCGAATAGTAAATCAAATATCTAGCAGTCCGTCTCGTAAAATGGAAGCATGATCTCTTAATACAAATAGCATCAAACCCCAAAACGCATTTATAGGAAGTAGAAATATTGTTAAAATTAAAAAAAACTCTCTCAACTTGCACCGTCGCTCGCTATCAAAGCCACCTAATGTGCGTTTCTGGTATTCATTTTCCGTCACCAAATATATTCACTGTAGATATCATATTCATAGATCCTCAGAAGGAAAGTTAAAGTAAAAATTACGATTATAAAATCTTTGATATGCGATTACCTGATGTGAAAATTGCATGCCACTTTTAAAATGAGTAATAATTTGGTTGGCATAAAAAAACCATCGAAAACTATATGCATCTTGAGAGACAAACATTAATGTTGAGACATAATGTTTTATTGGGAATTAGCGTGTAATTATTTGTGGTCATTCTTTTCGAAGAACTCTCAGGAAGATAAATTCTTGACTTTGGATATTTTATTACATGTGTTTCCTGAAGTAAAGATTATCACTTTTCTATTTGGGATTTCATTTTTCAAATGGAGATTTTCTGTGGCAATCCAAAACTGATTTTTGATATTGATAAAATATGAAATGCAGTGAAATAATGCCGAACAGAAATTTAGCTTGAATAAATGAATTATGGGCCTCTAATCAGTATTTTAGCATGCAGAGTCATTAGTTTTTTTTTGAAGCAGGAGACATGAAAAATGAGCAATGCCCTCACCGGGACTCGAACTTGGACCTTTCGAATACGCGCCGAGTGTGCTGCCGTTACTCTAAGAAGGCATGCTGGAAGGAGGGAGAAAATACCTTATAACCAATTGAAGTGAAATTAAGCAGAATTTTCCCTTTAACTTCTCAGTACAGCAGCCTTAAAAACACCTACAATATACCACTATTTAAGAAAATGGGATTTTATCATATTTGCTTTCAAAATTAAATATTATAATGAAACGGACAATATTCTAAAATCGGTCCTTACACTGCATGCTTTACAAACTGCAAAGGAAATATGTATGATTCATCAGAGTTAGGGTTCACAAATAAAGATTTAAAAGCTAGAAAATGGCAATGCGGTAAATTATCAAATAACAGCGATGCTATGAAACGCCATACTATATATGAATTTTTTTTTATTTAAATCAATTATTTCATTGCCTAATTCCTTATCACATAAAGGTTATTAATAGCTTTAGTGGGAATCTGCGATACCTCTTTCATGAATTCCAAAAGTTCCTAACAGATTTTATCTATTAGCGAAAAAATGTTCTTTCTGCGCCGATAAATTGAACCTATTTTAGAAGTCGAATCGGTAGTTACTTCTCAAGTGTGATTTATGAATTACCGATCTCATCAGTCGGTTGCAACAGTTCTCACGCAGCCCTTTAAAAGGAAAAATTATTGACTGAGAATTTCGTTATTCTTTTTGTCCATTTAAGTTTTTAAGGAGCTTTTTGGCAAAATGTTAAAATGTTTCATTTTAAAGCTTGAAAATACAAAATTACAATCTTTAAGTTTCAGTCCTTTTATTAAGCTATTTCCAATTTAATGACGTTATTTATCCTTAGGTTCTGAGCTTGAATATCTCATAGTAAATACCTTTCAGTTTAAGACCAGAAAACGTTTTCTTAAGAGAATTCCTGAGGTAAAGCAAAATGCCCTAGAACGGCTACCTCAGAGATGAATGACATAGGCTTTAAGCTTATATAAACACATTTAAAAAACCGTGTCAGATCATTTTTATTATTTTATATTAAAAGTTGTATGTATAAGACAAAGAAAACGAGTTCTGAAAGATGGATTCATCAGATGATTACATTATGACCACCGTTCTAGGGTGTACCACTGCAGTTCCCTTGAAACGTAAGAATTTTTAAGCTATTTCGTTTGAAATAAGAGTGACGACTTATTCCTTTTCAGTTTTGTAAGTAAAAGACATAAAAATATAGTTTAACAAAATTTGAAACATAGTTAAAAAAATCTTCTACATTTTGTTTCTAAACTCTAAGTTTAAAAATTAATTTCCTTTTTTCAGAAGAACGTATTCTCAGCCTGTGCGTTTTAAACTTAAACTATTGTTTTACTAGACGTTATACTCAAGTATTCTAGATAAAACTTTACCTCACTACATTGCTATCTGAAGCACGTTTATCTACAAAATTTCTACAATAATTTATCTTAAGTCCATGCTGCTATCATCTGTAAGGAGGACAAAAAATGACTTCCTATTTGTATTTACTTCAGGAACCTGGAATTCCCTTTGGTAGCTACAGTAAGTGAGACAAACATGTTGAAACAAATCCGGGCGAAGCAACTATCGAATAGACAAATGATTAACGAGCAGGCCTTGGTTTTAGCAACAATGAGTGTCAATTGTGGCGTTCTCTAAGATTAATGGTAACTCTTCCCTTTAAGACAGCACCTGCTTTAACAAACAAAGTTTTCCCAATTAAATCTCGGACACACTAAGGAATTATTTGACACGTGCTTCGGAAGTGGAGTTGTAACATCTTTATTAGGGAGAATCATGGTGGGAAAGCCTTGCCTCATTGGGCGGGGAATTATTCTTTTTTACGTGTCTTTACGAGTAGGCTTCATTTAAGTAATTAAAAAGAAATAATACTATGATTAGGAAAATGCAACGGAACTTAGTAATCTAAACTCAAGTTTATATTTTATTCATTACGAAGTAAATTGTTTTACTCCTTATCAAATAAATTGTTTTATTTCACAAATATTTAGATATGAGCATTCTCTGCTTTAGCAACGATCGCAATATGCCTATTCGCATTCACGAAAATCTCTCATTAATACTTTTATCCGATTACCGACAGAAATCTGAAGAAGACTTTCGCTTTTGAGAAAAGCAAATGAAAGCAGGAATATGGTTCAGCAACTTTACGCTGTGTGGCTGCAATTATTCCCAGTAAACCGTGTTCTGTTACTAATGTAACATATTGAGAGTAATACGATTATTCTGATTGCGTGAATACTCTCGCTCCATTTAGCTAAATTTCAGTTTTATATGTATGGATGATTGTTTAGATTTTCGGGTATTTCATAGTTTCCTAACTCAGGAATTTAATTGAATAATTTCTTGTCAGGAAATTATTTTTCATCAAAAACTGTTTCGTTTAAGTTAAGCTTTCTTCCCTGGGTTTATTTCAAAATTATTTTCAGAAGGTGATGAATTAAAAAGTATTCAGATCATTAAAGTTTACTGTCCATTTTTAAAATATGAAACGCAGCTAGAATTCAGAAATTTTGTCGAACACGATCATTCTATAGACCCTAAATTTTGTACTTTGAAAGAAAGATTATAGAAGAGATTTCCGAGCCTACAAATCATTTCTATGATTATACGGAGGGGCAGTAAAAACTTCAAGTCAACTACATTTACCAAATGGAATATTTGAAGAACGTGGGATATTTTCCGGGACACATCCTGAAACCAGACACCACTTTGAAATACCAGAGTGTTCCCCATAGTCCGGATTATCTAGTTACAGTTCCATAAACAAACTATAAATTAAACCTTATTATTTTTGTCTTATTCCACTTTGGCTTACAAACCCTTCAGACGAATGCCTTGCTTTGTTAAAGCAGGGATAACCTAAAGTAACAATGATTAACCTTAGACTATTTCTTAGTAATTGTTGTTTCTCATGAATATATTTGAAAACTTGTTTTTCTCTCTTACTTTGGAAAAAGCTTGAAGTTTAATATTTGGCAATTCTTGCTGTATGTAATGTGTAATTAATTAAGAACCTTTGAGTTTTGTGAATCAAAGAAATTCAAGAAATACTATTAGAACTGCCTTCTATTAAGTTCAATCATCTACTAGTTTTTGAGTTAACTATGAACATTTCCAAAGTTGTAATATTTTTAAGAGCTCCAACAACACTTTTAATACATTTTTAACGCTATGATTTCGATAAAAACGTATCCTATTTTATCTAAAGGAAAGAAATGTAATGTTTTTCATTAGCATTTTTATTTTATGATGATTTTTAATTGCAAGGAAATTATTTCTAATGAACTACAGATGTTTGATGATACATAAATAATTTTTCTTGATTAGGAAAACATGCACAGTCTTGCAATTTCTTAAGTGAGTTACAGAAGTTGTTGACGTATAAACAGCTTTTGTTTTGCTTGTGAACATCTGCTTAAGCATGCAGTTTCATAATAAACAAGCAATAGTTTTCTATCTTGCTTATCAGTAAAAAATTTTCTTTGACATGCTTTTACCTTTTTTATACACATATTTTACCATTATTTATCAAAATACATTGGTAGAAAGTTTCTACAGTTTGGGCTTTCATATGATATCAGTGTAATAACTGAACATACTATCCCAAAAGTATCACCTTCAGATTGATTTGTAGCCTAATAAATAAATGTCTATAAAATGATCAATGAATGTTACGACATATTTCTTTTTATGGAATATACTTCTTTTTTAAGGAAAGGACGTTCTTCTTTTCTATAGAAAGGATAATTCAATAGCGATAATCTTTCTCTACTTTGTTCAGTTATTTGTTAAAGTACATTATCCTCTTTTCAGGTTTCTTAGAACTTGGTTTGCAGTTTCTCTTAGCATGGATTTTCCACTTTAAAAAGTTCAGGAAATAAGTATAATCCTGAAAAAAATTTCTTCAACAAAGATCCTTCGAGGAATTTGTTTCAGCTATTCCAGCTTTTATAATACAAGACTCACTAATACAGATGGGCACTGACAAAGAGAAAACAAAATCTCGTAATCTCATTTTTACAGATTATTCCAACAGAAGCAACGTTATTTGTTTATTAAAGCATAAATAATATAATAAAATAACAATTATCACTTTAAATGTGTTTGGAGGCTTGAAGCAAAAACTGATAAATATATATTGGCTGCAAAGTGAGAAATATGGAACTGTATAAAAATCTAGGCACTGAATAAAGAATACCTAGGTATTTCGTACAATTTCAGCATCAAATGCGATATTTAAGTGTTAATTATGTCACATTGTTTAAAATTTTTTGCACTTATTGTTTATATTTCAGATTCATCCTTTTTTTACATTTCCTATTTGCTTAATATCTCATTATTTGATGTTCAAAATGCTCAAATACCTCTAAACTTACTTTTACTTTATATTGCTTCCTGTTATCAACTGACTTTAAATATTTCAAATGCGAATTTTCCATTTTAGCTGAAGTTGGCTCGATATTAATTTTGCCTTCCGGATAATAAACGAATCTTCGGCGTATTTGTAATCCCGTTAGTTTTTTTACTTTGCTCTTAATTCCTTTGTAATCACATTATAGGTTTCCTCTCTTCCCTATCCATTGTTTATACCATAGTATCGTGTTTATTTTGATGTTCCTGTCTTTGGTTGACAAAATAGAAGGCAAAGAACAAAATGAAACACCAAAATATCTCTATAACGTGAACATTTTTATCGTTTGACTCTTAGGTTTGCCAATCATGAAGGATAAGATGTATCATTAAAAATGACTTGCTTTATTATATTATTTGTAGTAACAACGGGATCAGAATTAAAGGATTTAAACTGATTTTTGAGTGTTCTTTTCTAATCAATTGCTCTTTCTGTCTAAGTAAATAACTGATATAGATGATGTGCTATAAAGATAAGTACATTATTTGTTTCCTATAATATAGATTCTTGGGATATACTTTAAATTAAGAATTAAAAAAAATAATCTAGAAACGTTTAGGCTATTATGAAAGCAATTTCAGAGATGAAAGTAGAAAATGAAAGTAGTAATATTAAGAATGTTAAACTGTTTTAAGTAGTGATTTCTTAACACTGTTCCTTCGTTACATATTGTTTGAAAATATGTTTCCATCTTAGATTGTAACTGTTTTAAATAGTGATTTCTTAACACTGTTCTTTCGCTACATGCTGTTTAAAAATACGTTTCTATAACAGTTTGCAACTCTGTTAAGTAGTGATTTCTTCACACTGTTCCTTCGTTACATGCTGTTTAAAAACACGTTTCTATCCTAGATTGCAAGTGTTTTAAGTTATGATTTTTTAATACTTTTCATTCACTACGTGCTGTTTAAAAATATGTTTCTACCTCAGATTTTAGAGCAATTAAAGCAGTCACAAGATCGTATACCGAATAAAGCACCGTCTATCAATAAGCTATCTTAGTATAAACGTGTGGATGTGATTTACGTAGTAGTGGAAAAAAATTCTTCTTTTCTAAAAGTTATTTAATGTGTTATCATTCTTAACGGAAATAAAAACTAGCAAAGAAATAACAACGTAACTGTGTGCAAACTAAGATAACCCTTAAATAAATCTTTGTGGATATATCAGCTTATTAAATTTTAAATTTGATAAAAGCTAAAAAGTACTGAGACAGAAAGGTAATTTTACCCCAAAACATTAAGTTTTAGGTAAGAAAGCGAGCTAAAAATTCGTATTTCGAATTAAAAGGTTTCAAATTTAGAATTCCAAGCTAATTTCATTTGGCCAAGATATACAAGGAAAAGGAACGAAAAAGTTAGGAATATTACACTTGAAAATGGCCACTTTGAGTAGTGCTCTTGTTCTAAACAACTATGTTCTTATTATAAATAATTCAAACAATAATAATATCCACTGTGACTTTTTTAATTGCTGAATACTTCATGTAGATACCATAACGTTCAATAACCAAATCAAACAACAATAATATTCACTCCGAGTTTTTTAATTGTTGAATACTTCATAAAGATGCTGTAATGTTTAGGTTAGAAAGGGGAGTTGTTTAGTATTAAGAAAGTATTATAAGTTTTATAATACGAGTATATTTATTCAACATGAGAATCATTAGAGAAAAAAGCTTTATTAGGCTTTCAGAACAGGAAATATTATGAATCAACTGGGCCATCACCAAGATTTGAGAAATAAATATTCCAGGTATTACATGACGTGCTAACCCTTACACCACGATGACACGTTGGAGGATGCGATAATTACCTTAATATTTTTTATTTTAACTTTATACTGTAAGTAGTTGTATACTGTAAGTAAGTAGTTGTCATGGTTAGTTAAATCGAAATAGGAAAAACTCAGAGACAGAAACATCCCCTCACTAGAAACACAGGTGGTCTGTGTGAAAGTCCCAGGCTAAACAGCTATATTGGCTGGCTGCTACAGCGCTCTCCTAAGCTATAAATTCGTTCGCCGTTTAAACTAAACCTGATTGAAATTCTGTTGGAGGCTGTGACGGAAGAAAGAGAAGGGAGAGAAATAAATTAGCATACAAAATAATACATTAGTTGAAACAAACTTATAACAGAAAACATTTCGATAAAGCCGTCCTCAGTTATGCAGCTGATGCTAGTTCTTTTTGATCTTTAGCATCTGCAGCTTTAAAATTTTTAAGTAGCTGAATAAGTTAGAATTTTTTTATGCTGGAATAAAAACTTTAGTTCATATAACCAAGGAAAATATAAAGAAAATATGCTTAAGAGCAATACGTGTGAACAGTTGTCAAACAAGTAGTTTCTTCGGGGATATTAGTACTTTTTCGTATTTATTAGTATGAGAAATAATAAGAACAGCAATTTTTTTAAGCAACTTCCCTTTTCCTTCCCTTTTCACTATTAGATTGAACTGAGGTTTGTTAATGAATGTTAAATAAGTAGCTTAAATCAAGTCTACAGACTTAGTGTAAGTTTCACAAGAACTTAATGGATAAATATAATATTCACTCCTTCACTGGGTAGTTCTTATATTTTCTTTTCTCTGCTTATCTTCCCTATCACGCTTAGTGAGACGAAGAACTTGGAAAGATGATGTCTATTTTCTTTTTGTTTCTGAGATCCTCTGCTACTGCAGGATCAGCAGATATATGCTCACTATTCTTTTTCTCTGAAGATAGCAAATGGTCACGTATGCCGACTTCAGAATCATTATCCAGGCTTTCAAAAGAGCGTCTTCAGTCTCAAATCCAATTAGGAATTCTCCTCCACGGAATTTTCTATCCTTGCTCGCTATCTATTTTATCGTAAATGCGATTGATAACGGCCAGCATTAGTTCCAAAATGTTATTAAACTGATAATAAATGGAACTTTACCTCCTTATTAATACCTAAGCTCAGAACAACTAAAACTTATAGACGAGATAGGTTAACATGATATTTAAATCATTTTTAAATGGCATGAATTTATATCATTTTTAAATGGCAGATTGCTTGCGAAATTAGAAAAAAATATCAAATTCAAAGGGTCGTGCGTTTTTAAGGCAGTATCATTTAGAATTATTACTTATAAGTAAACTTATTTATTACACTAAAGAAGGTTTCGAGAAGCATTTAATTTCTTTCAGTTTTTTTTTCAAAAACGTTCCAGGTAAAAAATATTACTAAATGGCAGTAATGAAGGCATAAATAAAATATACGACCTAGATACAAAATAATTTAATTTCATCGCGCTTGGATAGCTGCATAATAAGACGTATACAATAATTTAACATTTTAAAAAACTATAACAACTAAATTGTTTATTTTATTAATGCTAGATGCTTTGGAACATTAACTTTAGCTGTCATTGAAATCGTTCAGATTTTATATGGAATTAATTTTCGGGCTCTTTTGACATCTGAATTTCTTCCATGTAAAATTATACTTCAATATGAAGGAACAAGTTGATAATTTTTGATACTTTGGAAAGAGATAAGAAGATGAAGAAATATGAATAAAAATTAGTTTTGAAAATATATTTTTGTGCTGCTGTTAGGGGAAATAAATAACAGCGGTAGTTTTGGTGGTGTTTCTTATTAGCACATAACCTGAATAATTATCATATGTTAAACACAAGATAAGCATTAGCAACTAATATAAAATAAGAGAAATTACCCGTGAAGAAATTATAGCTTTGAAACTGTAAACATTTGTTTATTTACCAAGAAATTTCGTAAAAAATCCAAATTTTTAAATTAATCGCGTAGTCATACTATATAATGCATATTACTTTCAGAGCATTAAAAACCTATCATTTGCAGCATTGTATGAAATGTAATACATATTCTGGGATATAAGCTTTCCTGGCGAGACTATGTCTTCAAGGATTACGAAAACAGCACATTTGTACAGTAAGTAGTTGTCATGGCTAGTTAAATCGAAGTAGGAAAGACTCAGAGAAATAGGAATTGGTAACTCAGTTCTGCAAAAATGAGTAATTAAGTAAACAGCCGTTCCTCAAAGGTGTATATATATATATATATAAACCTCACACAGACAAAGAAGGAAAAGAAAACTGAATAGGATAACTTTATTTGTGTCCAGTTTTATTTCTCTGATAATTTTATTTATGCTAATACTTTTAATCTTCGAACACTTTATCTTAGTCGCAGTTAATTAATATACGAATTTGTGTGAAAACAAAGTATACTGCATGTCAACATTCTTCAACAATTGAGTAAAAAGAGCTCAATCATATTTAAGAATTTTCAAAATTTTACACAACGTTTTTTTTAGAAAACAGTATTGAACGTTTTTTAAGTTGACGTTATTGAATGTTTCTTAGAATTCTATTATTCATATATTTTAAAATGCTTTAGCGAAATCGATCTAAACTTAACATCAGTTCTGTCTAAAAACACTTATCAAAATTTTATTTTACTTTAATCTTTATACTGAATAATTAATTATTGATATTAACTGATTAACTGCAGAACAGTTAAATGGAATTGTTATAATAGCTTTAAAAGTAATTGAATATCTCATCAAAGTTTTCATAATTCATCGCAAATTATCTCTTTGCAAAGAAACGTGAACCTTCAAAAAATAGGATAAGAACATTATATTATCATCATTTTTAAAAACGTTACCTAAGTGAAAAATATAATATCCTTTATCAATCAGCAACTATTAAGATAACAGTTATTTAATCAATTTAGTTACACGTATTCAGCATGAAGACATTTGAGCAGGGCTTAACTTTCGATGGTATGTATGAGGAAATGGATCACAAGCTCCCATTTCACAGACTTTTACTAGTAAACATATCAGCTAATTCAAAGGAACATTTACTTTGCTTATTTTTGTCTACCTGATTCAAAACTTTGAAATTAAATCGGAAGGAACTGTTTATTGAAATGTGTTCAGTTTAAGTAATATTTACCTACATTCTCTTTTTCTTCAGATTCATTCATAAATTTAAGAGTTTAGTTTAGTTAGAGTTTAGTCAGAGTGTTTAGTGAATAAGAGAGACTACAGAAGCTCCCATAATAACTATATACAGTGATATTTTTCTGGAGCTGACAAAAAGATAATTAATAATTTATATTTCAAATTTATTTTAGAAATTTTTTAAGCTTTTATAATATATTTCATCATTTATTCAACTCTGTTTAAAATAATATACCGATGGAAAAGCATGAATATTAAAATCTGTTACAATCAAAGAAATTATCTTAGAGATGAAGACGAACCCAAGCATCTTAGTAACGTAACATTATTCATACGTAAAAATACATAACGCGGAGGGTATCTGAGATAAAAGTAGGTAACATTTATTTTTCTACCATTGTTAGGAGAAATTCTTTGCCGTAGCGACCACAGTTCTCGGCACTGATATCTTAAAAGTAAATTTCGGTTACATGTATTTTAGAAACACTAGCATGTCTAAAGTAAGTTATTTTCTAATTATTTAAACTGAGATCAAAATTAAAATTAATTTTATACTATCCATTCGAAATTTCAGTTTGCACGGAAAGAAATGAATGTTTTGATTTCGGATAAAGTAAGTGTTCCAATTTTTTATGATATATAATCTTTGTATTGAAAAGGTACTCGAAGCACGTACATATTTTTATTCACCGTGAATAGTCCCGGTAATCTTATTCCTCAACTCACATTAGAAAGCGTTGAAAAAATTATTACATTTTATCCCGATGAAGAACAAAGCAGAAAAACAAAACAACCCATAAATGAACTTAAAAAGTACTTAAAAATTAGAGCCCTCTTGAACATCTTTACAATTCAGACACTGAACGTTATGATAAATATATCCCCAAAATAAATATTAAAACGTAATTACTTATGTTTAAAAATTTGACAGTGTTATAACGTTTCTCAAATTTCATGAGCTTTTCTAATAGCGTTAAATAAAAAATACTCATTCAAATCTTTCAAATAACTATACTTTTGAATTCCACATTCAGAGTTAAAAATAAGATTTAGGGATAATAAAGAATTACATGTCTCTTAAATGACAATCGCAATGTACTTACGTTATCAGTGGTGAGAAAGAGTTTGTGTTCCGTACTACTGTTCTTCCATTTGACCTGTTCTTTGTCGGGGGAAGGTGTCACGCACATGACAACGCCATGATTCGAAGCTGTGACTACTTCAGGATCTTTCCCCGAAACGTTTGTGATTACATTCATAGAACTAACGACAGCCACTGCCAACCAAATTGCCACACTATACCCCATGTCACAGTACACTTCTTGACTTAAAGACGAAGGGAAACGGCGAAGCAAGTTCTACAGAATTCGATCATGGACGACCTGTGCTGCATCTGGATAGAGCACGCTTTTCCAAGCTTGGAGGATGCGCTGCGATGGATGCGTCGATCGATAAGTTGTAACCACCCCCGTTCCACTCCTCCCATTCGGCTCCCCTATGTTCTTTGTTCACATAACCCCGTCAAGACGGTTGTCCAAGTGTGTGCTGACCCCTTTATCCCGACTTTCTTTGATGACATGTTTTGAACGGGAATAAAAGGAATTACAACTCTCTCTTTAAGAAGAGATGATTCTTTTTCAAGTGGATTTATGCAGCGATGGTAGCTTTTATTTTCATCTTTTCCGGCTTTCGGCAGTTAAATATTGCGAATGATTTTGAGAAGCGTCATTACTTTGTTATGAATGCGCGACTACTCAAATGTGAAAGTTCAAAACGGGGATGTCACTGAAAAAGTCGTTATGCTATTTTCGAAAACTGTTATATTAATAATACCATAAAGTAAATAATTAAACAGTGATATGTAGTACTAAATAGCTGAACTAAATAGCTGAACACACATAATCATGAAAATGCTTATATATGAATAAATTTATTTAAAAAAAAGCCGTTATGTTATTTTCGAAATCTGTTATTTAATAATACCATAAAGTAAATAACTAAACAGTGATACGTTAAAGTACTAAACAGCTGAAAGCACATAATCACGAAAATAATTATACACGTATAAGTTTATTCAAATATGTTGTAAGGTTTTAGTTTAAACTAACAAAGTTTTATGTTAATTTTCTCTTTCCTGCAAGTTCTTATTTCAATTTCCCGTTAGAATGAGCGCGCGTTTCAGCTTTATGCTAATTTGAAGTGGAACCAAGTGTTGTATTTAAAAGGTTAGCGAGGAAGTTCTCCGTGTGAGAGAGCTTTTAGTCTCAGATCACTGCGGCTCTTTTCGACGTCCACCTGACTAGCTAGTATTTAAGTTTTAAGCCTTAGCGCTGTTACGCTATTACTTATTGAAATAACCTAAGTGCGTTAGTATTAGCCAAATTTTGCTACGCACCCTTGATAGTTTAGCATAGAGGCCAACCTCGCGTTCATAGCTCTGTGAGCAACGACTACTTAATTTCTACTCAACGCTATTTTAAATTATTTGATTGTTCAGTTTAGACCCAAGTGCGGTCATTATTTTCTGTTATCCCTCCCGAGTTGGAAAGTGGCTGTAAATAGTGGTTTAATAAAAGGGGATTTTAAATCCTTCTTACGTGCAGTTATTCTACCACTTAACCACAGTTACTCTACCACAGAACATAGCTGCATTCAGCTGCCTGTTCAGGATCAGGACTTGAACAACTTCACGAACATGTTCGCCAAAAACATGCACAGAACACTTAGTCCTGACAATGTATTAAATTTTAATAACGTTTAGATCTAGCAAAACGTTATTAAATCATAAATTAATGAGTAAAATTTAACATAAGCATTAGCTTAAATAATTGTATTAGTACTAAATTAAATGGATAGCTAAAAGTGCTCAACCAATAGTGTGTAACTAGTATTTGAAACATTGGATACTCGCATATTGTGGAGATGAAAACTTACAAAAACACGTTATTTATCTAATCGTTCTTTTACGCTAGACACCGAAATATTCATTTTAAAAGAGCAAAAACTGCAATGATATTTACGTAGTGCTTTAGACAATTCGAGTAATTCCCATTTTGTAATTTAAGTATAACATATATTTCAGAACTGCAAGATTAAGAAACATTGAATATTAAATTGTATCGGATATAAGGCTTCCACTCTCCGAAAAAAACTCCTGTTACTATTAATTCTTTTGATTTCTTATAAGTAAAGGCAGTTTCGTCTATTTAAGCTATATTTTGCAATTTTTGCAATTTCTAGGTTTTTCCTGTATTCTTGAAATCATAGACTTGCTAATACTTTTTTTTTCATTATTTTTCAAAAAGGACTTGCTATTCGTTGGAAACGTTCGTTTAGAATGCCCTCTGTGAAGATCATCTTTTGCTACACATTAAATATAAAATAATTTCTTTGCAAGTTCAAACAACTTGGTCAATACAGAGTGTAACACCTACGGCTTATAGCAAATCACTTAAAGAGTTAATATTTATCGTACTACTAATCCGCGTGGGGTTTAAAGTGTTAATATTTAACCTTAAAATAGCATTTTTGCTTTAAAAGGAAAGTTGACTGCATCGTAATTTGCACACTGGTATATGAAAAGAAAACACAAACTTGAGAATTTTAGAGATAAAACATTGTATTTACTCGAATTTTTCTCTCTTGGCATATTCCACCCGCTATTTTTTTAACATATCATTTAGAAACTTTTATTTTATGAAAAAAATGTAAAATATACGCACACATAGGAATACATTTTGTGTAAGCAAAACGATTATTAATGAAACTGATAAGTTCTTTGAAATAATTTTTATATAATAATATTAACGTGTTTTTATGCGCGCGTTTTAATGCGATGTGATTATCATGTTAGCCATCTCTTTTCAGAAATAGTATAAACCGCAGATTTTTCCATTCCCGGTTTTCAAGTGATGAAATTACTAGGAAAAGGAGGGAAAATGAGCAAGTAAATATGGTAACTAAAATACTGAAAAATATTGTACAGTCAAAAGGGCCATATTAGCTTCTCTCATGCCTGACAATTTTTTAGGGTAAAATGTAATTTTCATTGTATTTTATTGTAGAGTCATTGGTTTATCGATGCACGAGGCGTAAAAAATGTGGAGTGCCTTCCCCGGGATTCAAACACTGAACCTCGCCATTACTAGCCGGACGTGCTATGCAGTTACATCAAGAAGAAACACTGAAAGGAGAGGGAAAATACCTTATACATTCCCTCTTTTAAAGAACAACTAGGGATAAAGGGATCCAGTTGCCAAATCTTGGTGGTAATGAATTATCGTCCACCATCTTTTTAGTTCTGGAGCCACTTGTAGAATCATTATATTTATTGATACAGGAGAAGTGAAAAATGTGTATTGTCCTCGCGGAGACTCGAACACTGGGTCTCCTGACTGCCAGCCGGACGTGCTGTTCAGTTACACTATGACGGCACGCGGAAAATGTTTTTGAATTAATGAAATTCCTAAATATTCAAGCATCTTGAACAGCAGTTTGAAACGAAAGCGTTTTTGAGAGGTGTTACTTCAGTTGCCATCAAAATATGTGTATAACACAAATTTTAAACTTAAATTTTTAGATTATGTTGGTTTAAACACTGTTTAAGAAAAAATTCCCCACACGTTTTAGAATATATTACTTATTAATGCCAATAGTTTAAAAAATGCTCTAAATAAGCCACAAACTAATATTTTATGTTATAAATACCATCATTAAATTAGAGCGACGCTTAAAATTTGCTTTTTTTGGGCAGAATGCCTGCGCGTGTTTTATCATACTCAAAATAACCTAAAATTGTCAGCTTAAAACTGGAGTTCAGAAATGAGCTTGATATTAACAGAAAAAGTTAGGTGTTTTTTTTGGGGGGGGGGTGTTTGTCTGTTAGATTTTACCAATTAAGCTAATCGCCCATTTACGAAATAATTAAGCATAGCTTTGTCGCTTTTTTGAATTTGCTGCTGTGCTCTCAGTTTATTTTTTTTTTGCAAATACATACATAATTTTTTTGTCTAAAGCATATAAAGTTTATTATTTTGCATTCCGGTCTGAAGGACTTATTTTAACTTAAGCGTTTATTTAATGATAAAAAAATAATTCATTAAAAATAACCGTAAAATTTTGGCATTTTTTATCCAGAATATTTTTTGGGATAATTAAAAATATTAATTCAGGGTTAATTTGACAGTTTTCCTTGCACCTTTATACAGAAATTATCCTTATTTAAATTTAAAATTTACTGATAAAATTTGCTTAAAAATCAAATTGTAATTATGTAGTTTCTAATTTTAAACTACTTAGAATCTTTATTAGAGGATTACTTTCGCAGCAAATAAAACTTTAAAACTTCATAAACGGTACCTCAATTCGAACAATTTATTTTTTTCCATCCCCTATTTAAACTTTTCTGTGTTTGTTAAATTAGGAGTAATGTTTCAGTGTTTGAAACTATTTTATAAACACATATACAACATCCAAGAAGTTACTTTGATGTTCTCATTCCTTGCATTTGCTGATTGCTTTATGGATTTATAAAGAATATTTTAAATTACGCTACCAAACACGTCATCTTATATAAGCTTATTCGATTCGTTTGCTTTTGAATAAATACCCTTTGTTTGCCTTCTCGAAATTAATTGGCATGCATTTGCATCAAAATCTAATAGAAAAAAGAATTCTTTTATTTCAGTTCAGAAAAATATTCATTATCTCTTTTCAAAAATAAATAACACACGTTTTTAACCATAGTAATCACACCCACGCAGAATATTTTTCTTTTACTTATTTGATTATTGTTCGACTGCAAGATAAGCACTTATTGTGCTTTCACATTATTAAAAAACTCAAGATATTATTTAAAAAAGGGCTGTTTATAGCTATTAGGATCGATTTTGAATAATTAAACGCATGGAAAAATTCATAATGGATTTGAGTCTTTATTAAATAATAATTAGATTTTCCGTAATGATATGGGGTTTGATTAAGTTACCAAATAAATACGAATATTAATAGTGGTCCATAATACTTATTAAATAATTATGATGATACGGAACTTTGCAAATAAAAAGGAATCTTTTTTAAAGCCTTAACTACATGTGACTACTTAATAAAGATTCAAAGTATGTTTTCTGCGCAAAATATTCTTAAACATATGATTAACAATCGTCATACGCATTAGGATATTTTATGCAGGCGTAATTTGCCTTTAGCAACAAATACAACATCCATTTTTACTTCCTTGCACGAAGTAAAAAGGAAGTATTGCAATCGCGAAAAATTTCGGTTACCATATTTCAACGAAAATATCTACGAGTATTTTGACCGCTACCGAATTCAATTTAAGGATGTTTTTGAGTAACATCCGTACGTAAGGACAGAATAAAGGACTCTTTTCCCCCCAAATAATTATAAAACTGATTTAAAATGGATTCTGAAGAGATTTTTTTCATGACGTCTGTGCGTACGTACATACGTACGTATGTATGTATTTTTCATAACTCAAAAATGAGTAGCCTCAGAACGTTGAAATTTTGTATATACGGCTGCTATAACATGTAGATGTGCACCTCGCATTTTGGTTGCAATCGGCTGTACCAAAAGTATATATATATATATATGTATATCCACTCTGTTACTCGGCTCAGTGAGCTCAGTTTCTTCATTGTTATAAGTTTGTAAATTGTGCATTTTTTGCTTTAAAAATGATTGAATTATGTTGTTCCTATCTTTCGGTTAAGAATTTTATGCCCTTAGTTAACCTGCATGCAATAATTGTGGCATTATCAACACTTTAAAAGTTTTTTAAGTGCGGCTAAGTCTAATTTTTGGTTATGATAGCGGCCACATTTGTTTACATTTGAAACTTAGCAGAATAGTGGATTTGTTGCCAATCTAGAAAAATTAAGCTTCGCAACAACAAAGTAACGTCTTCTTTTATTATTGCGAATTAAATTATACTTGATTCATTCTGGAATTATCATTTAAGTTATTAGCTGGTTTGTTTTTTTAATTGTTTGAACTGTACTTGGTGGTTTATATTTTTCTATATCTATTAATTTTTAATGGAAATATTTTGAATTTTTATGTACGAGTATTTTTGCCTTACCGCGAAGTGAGAACTGAATTAATTAGTGCGCATGCGCATCAGGTAAGCGGCGAAGGTCAGTGAATCGTCTGGGAAAAACTGTTTCTTTTTTCTTTGTTTAATTTCTTTTACACATCGTTTTAGATTTATTATAGTATTTGAATAGAACTTGTGGTAATTCTTCAGATGCTATAATTTTTGCTCACTCTGATGTTATCAAATGAATGAGATGTAATTCTGTTAAGTCAACCTATCGCCGAAGTGTGGCTATGGTAAATAAATATAAATAACTTTAAAGAGTGCATTTATTCTATTGTGGTTTATGTGCTATCGACGAAGTAGATTTAATTCAAAATTCCTTAACTGTTAATTCAATATTTATAAATGAAATGCAGGAAAATTCCGTATGATTTAAATATTCCGTGCAAGGAAATCATGTTTTGTATGTAAGGTTTTAGTTTAAACTAACAAAGTTTTATGTTAATTTTTTCTTTCCTGTAAGTTCTTATTTCAACTTCCAGTTAGAATGGGCGCTCGTTTCAGCTTTATGCTAATTTGAAGTGGAGCCAAGTTTTGGTACCTTCTTAGGGTGAGAGAGCTTTTAGTCTCAGATCATTACGGCTCTATTCGACGTCCACCTGACTAGCTAGTATTTAAATTCTAAGCCTTAGCGCTGTTACGCTATTACTTATTGAAATAATCTAAGTGTGTTAGTATTAGCTAAATCTTGCTACGCACCATTGATCGTTTAGCATAGAGGCCAACCTCGCGTTTATAGCTCTGTGAGCAACGACTACTTAATTTCTATTCACTTTTTTTTAAAGTATTTGATTGTTCAGTTTAGACCCAAGTGCGGTCATTATTTTCTGTTATCCCTCCCGAGTTGGGAAGTGGCTGTAAATAATAGTGGTTTAATAAAAGATTAAATCCTTCTTACGTGCATTTATTCTACCACTTAACCACAGTATTCTACCACAGAACATAGCTATATTCAGCTCCCTGTTCAAGATCAGGACTTTAACTACCTCACGAATATGTTCGCCAAAAGTATGCATAGAGCACTCAGTCCTGACATGTATACATCAGATTTTTTAAAACAGTAATCACCTGAAAGTTAATTGCCTGAAACCAATTAAGAGTAAAAAGTGTTTTAGGCGTCTCAAACTGTTTATTATCAGCCATAGAAAATTATACCGATCAAAGAATACATAAGCTTCTTCACCTTCATAAAATGATTCATTAAACTATAAGCTTTTGAGAAAAGGGAAGGCTTCTACTGCATATATAGTTTCGGGTTAATTTAAGTAGGGTTATTTGAATATGGTAAAGCACACGAGTGCTAAGCATAAGGAGGCCTTCATAGAGCATATTCTAAGGAAAACTGGTTCGTATTCGCTTTACACATTGGGAAAAAATACGAAAACAAATCATGGAGCTAACCCGTTCACCCAGGTTGACCTACTAAAATGAACGCTAGTTAAGACCATACACAGTTTTAAAACTTGTTGATTGATTTTAGGATATCACATCATGGTTATGATCTTGTTCACTTTTAAAGTTACCAGAAATGCAGAAGTTTGCCTCACATGATCAATTAATCTATCAATTAATATATACTAAGCTAAACTGCTTGAAACGAATACCACAATAAATAAAAATAAGTATAATTCAATTAACATTTAGTTTAGCTTGAAAAGATGTCTAAACTATATTAAAGGATAGAATCATAAGAATTAATAAAAATCAGTGATATTTGATTGAGTTACGTTTTTTACTAAAAGGAGAAAGATAAATGCAGATTTTTGAAAAATACTCGACTTCTTTTATCTTCTCGTGCAATCTGAGATCGCTAGTAATCGGTTTATCAAGATCACGATGGATTCCGAGGTTCCGTTTCGTATCAGCTTCAGCATTAACAAAATTTCCTTAACATGCTCAAAATGATCGAAAACTAGCTGAAGTTCTTTTTTAGTTAGCTTTTTAATCGTAGCTTTATGCTTCGCACTTCTTATATTCCCATTTTTTTAAGAATTATAGAATCATTAGGTTATTTTGAAGCAGAGGTTCATGAAAAATGAGCAGCGGACCTCTCGAATACGCGCCGGGTGTTCTATCGTTAGCCCACGAAGACATGCAGAAAGGAGTACTCCCCTTTTTAAGTTTATGTACTCCCCTTTTTAAAGCCCGACTCAGGATTAGGGGACCCATTCGCCAAATCCTTGATGGTGAAGAATCATCATCCACCACCTTTTTTTTTAGTCCAAAGGGGCTTTGTCCCTGAAGGACTATTGTTTTCGTTTCGCGATTTTGCGTCGGAAACATTAAATGTCGGTTCACATTTCAAACTGTTGCCACCAAATATTGCAGACCTATATTATATTTAAAGAAATTAAATAATGAAGAATGTGCATAAATGTATGTCTGTTTCTCGCAGTGTGATAATACGACGGTACCTAGAGCCATCGAATTTTGAATGACGTAATCCTGCTGCGAATATGGGCATCTAGAAACCTAAATTTGAATTTGGAATTTTTTCATTATCGATTTCATATTTTGTAAAACTTTAACGAATTTTTGATTAACAAACTCAAGGATTTCAAGGCGATCAATGGCAACGTTGTGCAGAAAAAACATTTTGAGCCTCCAGCGCGTGAGACTGTGTATAGGAAATTCTAAAGATATGCTCAGTTTAAAACTCTTTCGCGATATTGTTCTTTAACTGAATTTTGTGGTTTAAGTTCGAAGAACATGATATTTAATAAATAAAGGTAACACACAAAATGTTAAAAAAAACGCCCCTTTGGACGTAATTTAAAATCTGAAAACTTTCAGATTTTCTTTTTTTAGTTCGGACACCACTGTAGAGTCATTAGGTTTGCTTGAAACAGCAGTATATGAAAAATGAGCAGTGCCGTCGCCGGGACTCGAACCTAGTTCCCTCGAATAAGTCCTGAGTGTGTTGCCATTACACCAGAAAAGCGAGAGAAAATAACCTTATAATATTATTCTTCGTTTAACTCTTCTGGATTGGATCGAGTTAGTTTCTCAAATCTTGTTATACATCTCTTTGAACTTCCTATCAACTATGTTAATTTTTCTTTTCTTGTTTTACTTTTTTTCCCTGATGATAAAGGGAAGAAAAAAACCATGTAACGTAAAAAAAGAAAAAAATCGCGTTACCTGTTTAGCAATTTTATGAACGCAGGAAGTATTATTTTCAATAAGTCACGTTAACTAATTATCCTGCATATGAAATTCGTGCTTAACAAGGTCTTCTTATAAGCTGTGTGAAAGTTTTTGGATAGAATTTTCTTTTATGATTCAGGGGATGTTAACTGAGTTTCGTCAGGAATTTTATTTTAATCTCCTTTTCTACTTTACTTAGAAATTCCATACTACAGACGAAAAGCTTCAAACAGTAAGCAGTTCACTCTTCTGATGCGAAGATTAAAGCATATAATAAATGTTTGCTTTTCTGTATGTGTAGTATTTGTTTTTTTCTGGAATGAAAAAAAAAATATTTCATTAAAATTTTGCTTCATATAAAAAACTTTCTAAGAGCCATAAAAAAAGAAAATCTTAAAAAGCCCTCTAAACCAGCTGTTCTTCATAAAAGTGTTCTGGAGAAAGCATTGTCCCTTTGAATTTTGTAAGTATCCTCAGGGCTTGTGACGCCTTTTGTGAAATACTGCTTTAATCGGCGATTTTTTTACGATGATAAAAGTTTCATTTCTAAGTGAGTGCTTTGCAGATGGCATAAAAGTTCCTCTAGGAAGTTTCTATTGTAACGCGTCGCATTTATTGCGAAAATTTCTTCGGAAGCCCTAGCAAAATCCTGTCAGTGTTGCTTGAAGTTCACGGAAGTATGGTTTCCTTGTTATTATGTCCTCAAAAAAGACAGTTTAAAAATATGTCCTGTTATTTAAAAAAATGAGAACACCAATACTTTTAATATAAGAGTTTTATTAGATAAAAATTTCTGTAGAATCCTGAAAGTTTAAGTAGTTCAGCTTCAGGAAAATAAAAATATCAAAGCTTACGCGAAATGCGCGGAAAATAAAGTTACGCGCAGATAAGCAAAGATTTATTGGTTGTGGCCAGTAAAAATTCACGAATTCTTAATGTACAGTATCTCTTTTTTAATTTTAGGTAAAACACATTACGGTAGAGTTAGAATAATTTGTGCTTTAATTAAGTAGTGATAACAAATACAATATTATTTTTAAACATAAGGTAAGAACTGATGAATGCTTACGGTTTTGAAAAGTTGAATATGTAGGCAAAATAAAAAAAATGTAAATTGAAATTATAATTTAAATTAGCAATAACCACTTAATTCTTCACTTAACATTGGGTACTTCCCCTATCTATTCTAAAAATTATAATAATTTTTCTGGACTACACCATTTTTAGATTAATCGTATCATATGACTTTAACATAACAATGATAACGCAGCTAATTCCGAAATTAACTCAAAACTCACTCAGAACCGAAACCATTCTCTCAATAAACTGCTATATTGGATACCTGCGCGCTTTGCTTCTACCTCTGTTCTCGCTAAGACGCTACCTCGCTGCCTTCTTCCTATCGCAACAATATCAAAAATGTAAATGTTCTTGAAAAGGGACGATTAGTGTGCTTATTTGTTTGTGGCCGCAAAATGTTTATTGAAATAAAAGTGAATACATTTAATCTGACTCTTCTGCCATGTTTACTGTCCATTGTATATCTACATCCACGAAAGGCAATATTTCTACGCCATCAACATTCGAACATCATTACATTTAAGTTTACTTCATCCCATTTATACCGCCATTCAACTGAGAGACAAATGCCTGTAACAGAACTTCGTTAAAGCAACTAAATTTCCAAAAACCTTAAAAATTTAATCTGTGACAGATATCAATAAATTGCTCTGCAAGAATAGTTTTCATTCTAAAAGATAGCTATTCATTGATAGAAGTATTTTATATCAGTTCCGTATAAAGCGAAGAAATACTACGTGTTAAGCGCGTATTCTTATTTTAAAAGCCCAAAGATGCAGGGAATTAAAATATAATGCTTCTAGCGAATACATGACAGCACAGTAGTAAGACAGTGGAGAATATATATCAGTGTAATAAATAGGCCCGCAGGATATATATGAATTGAAATTGTGTACTTAGAAGAAAAAATTTTTAGTTACTACAACAGAAAGAATCAGTACAAAGAAAAAGGATTTATGAATATTCAGTCTTAAATCCGATAAATATACATAAAGTTGTGTGTTTTTATAAGACTTAGTGGCAGGCTTAACTGTCGAATATTACAATAACTGTATTAAGTCTACGATTACCTGTGATATTAGTTCGATGAAATTTGTTAAAAAAAGGCTATCAGGTATTTAAAAACAGTAATAATGATTTTGGAAGAAACTAGAGTTTAAACAATGCATTAAGTATACTAAAAAAGTTAAAAAATCGATCAAAATTGAATACAATATTTAAAACCATTTCTTACACTTAAGGAAATTTAACTAAGTAATCAGTTAAATTTCCTCATTTTTTTCAAGGTCCCAGATTAGGCCTCATATTTTGAGACAACCGGGACAAAATTATAAAAGACACCCTAAAATATCGACGACGAAACTTCCAGATATTATTTCAGTTCAGAGCAGTGTGAAAATAGATAAATGTGTACTAGTCATAATTACAGTACTCCTAATCGTCTCAACAGAAATCATAATGCAGTCGAATTTTAGCTCCAAGATCTTCTAGAGGCCGACGAAACAGAAGGTTTATCATAAGAGTCCGTTACATTGAATGCTATGGAAGTGTTTTTAAAAGAAGATGTATAAGTATCCTATTCAATTAAAATTTTAAAAAATGGAGAAATTGAATTGTCACTGCTATTTACACCCACAGATGTCGTTTATATTAAAAAATTAACAAATAAGCAATATTTTATTAACTAAAAATTCTTATTTGGAAGTTTCATCTTAATTTCTTCTTGTTTATAGAAATAAAGACTTAAAGATCTTTATTTGTAGCTAATATATATATATATATTTCGTTTTTTGATAAAATCATTCACGCTGAGATGTTTTAGATAACTTACTGAACACAGTTATTGCCCATTTTTTTAAAAGTATTAATTAATCTAAAATATTCGCCAAATGAAGTTTTTCATAATTATCTTCTCCTTGGAAGAAACTATGAAACACTTCATTTGGAAATGTTGCACCTCTTATTGAAACAACTTATTTTTCCCCCTCTAAATTTTCATTCAATGAATCACTTGCATCTGTTGCTGAGAATTTAACGAAATGTTATATAATCTTCTAGTGTATATTAAATGTTTTTGCCCCACCAATGGTCGAGTCGATATGATTGCCTAAAATAGTTCGACCCGAGTTTGAATTCCGTAGGACGGGCTCTTTGCATGGACGTTTTTATGTTTACCTCATATGTAATGTGAGTGCGAGCCATTTCCCTTTAGAAAGGGCACCCCTTAGATTGTGCTTTGCCGTAAGTGACGACACAAACCATTAAGTACTTTACTATCACTTGCAACCATTCAACAAGCGGCTTCGTTAAGAGATGAAATTTGGTTTTTCTGTTCCTTATTCTGATGGATACTGCATCTTTTCTCCTGTTAATTCACTATTAAATCTCTAGTTCTAATGCTCGTAAACAAATTACTTTTGGGAAGGTGGAATATGTATGTAGTTTTAGTGTTAAAAGAATGTTTGGCTTGTTTGTAAATTTTAATATAATTAATATAATACCGATTGTTAAGGCAAAGTTTTTAAGTGTTCGAAATTAAAGTCCTTTAAAGTATTAAAAAGTTAAACAGAAATATTCCGTATTCTTAGCAACAAAATTTGCAGAGCTATGAGCCATTTTCATGAAGTCAGTTTCGAATTTACTTGGCTTTAGTTGGTGATCCCGGTAGAAATTATTTATAGCTTAAACAAGCAATTTATTTTTACTAGTTGCTTTCTAAATTTTGCCAGCAAATCTTAATTTTGATTGATACTAAGCGTTGAAAACTTGACTTAATCAAATTAATTCTTGAATATTTTCGCGAAGTTTAGATGTCAAGTTGTGGATCTGTTTGGATTTCACTTATTGAAGCATATTGAATATTATACACTTCTGAATTTTTACTATACTAGGAGAATATAAAATTCGGTTTTACAATATTCTCCCACCCTAAAAGTGTTTTCGTTATGTTCTTTTATTTTTTGAAACAAATTAAAAGAAGCCCAACGTTTTGAAGTAAACATCAAATGTCAATTAAAAAATTTATTACAATGTCAGCTCGTTGGTTTTGTTACCTCAGTTTTCCCTCTACAGACATTAGTCTGGTAAAAAAAAGTCATATGCGAGATGGCAGAAGCAATAGAAAAGGGGAATTAAAATAGGAATTGGTTAGGAATATAAACAAATATTACATGCTGACAGATGTTCAACTTTTTTCATTAGGAATGATAAATAATTCTCTTTGTTTTGTCTTTTTATCAGATCACGTATACTGAAAAGTTTTCTCTATGAAGTATGCTATTTAAGCAAAGAAAATCAGAAACAACAAGATAAAAGTCCATGCGAGTCGTTAGTAGTTTAAACTGATTTGAGGCTGTTTCTGAAACCGTCCTAAACTGTGTATTGCACTTTCACAATGCGATTTCCTATCCTTGAAAAGCTTACTAGTAGCCCAATGGATTAGACAGCCGAACTCTTAATAGATTGATCACAAAGGATGCACTGGTCTCCTTGACGTTTCCGTATATTTCCCCATGCGTGCCTTGAATACAAGCCAGTTTTCCGCAAAGCGTTCTTTACGAAAACAACCGTCCTCGACAGATAGCCTTGTAGTGCTTTTCCTTAAATAAAATCACCCAAGTCCTTTCTTATAAAAGCAACCATATAATAGTTGAATACAATACCGCATTTCTATTCAGTTTCACCTGATGAGAATTCTTTAAAGAACAACAATTGTTAAAGTATATTGAACAGTGTATATTTTAAGAGCTAGCTGCTTGGAAGAACATAGATTTAAAATCATAAAACTGATAGCTTGTAATACATTTTATTCTTTAACAGCTCATCTAATGTATCCAAGAAAGCTCCTTTTATCATACTCATAAATATAAATACTCGAAAAACGGAAATTCAGATTAGAAAAAGGGTTAAAATTTTGAAAATAAAAACCAGAATTTTTGTCCTCGATGTATAGATGAAAACTACATAATAAATATTAGATTGATGGCTGAACAGTAACTTAATTAGAATAGTGAGTGACATATTCAGCATCGAGTTAAATGCTATATTAATCCCAAAGATAGTAATCCGCTTTGGAGAGCTCAAACCAAGCAGAGACACATTGTTAAGTGTTTTTATATGGGATTACGTTCAAATGTCACATAATCCTTATGTGTCAAAATAAAAGTCACAAAAAAAATAACGCAACGAAGAAATAATAAAGAAGCAAACTCCTAGTTTTCTGGCGTAATGGCCAACGTCAAGGATAGTTTGCGGAAATATTTATTTATTTTGAACACGGTGGGAGCTGATACCAAGTATACAATATACGAAAGTGTAGTCTAAGTAATTCTTCTAAGTAACATCTTAAGAGAAAGACTACTTATCGTGTGTTTTTGTTTTAGCAACAATTTACTTTATGCCATGTTTGGCACTTAATGGAATTCTTTTTGTATGCGTCGGATCGAAGATGTTTTACGTTTCTGCTCTGTAACTGCTTTAGTAAATGAAGTGCTTCTAAAGCAGGGCTTCTCAACTTTTTAAAGGGTTAATTGCTTTTAAGAAACGTTTTCCTATCGATTGCGTTTTCCATTATGGTTGAGTAATTTACCTATGAATGAATTATTACAACTGTATGATGGTGTAATAATTCGTTATACAAAAATATTATGCATATTAACGCAATAGCAATTTTCTTTGCCCAACAACAAGTCCCTGTTGTAGAGTCTTCAGGTTTTTTTAAAATGTGCAATGCCCTCGCCGGAACTCGGACCCTCGACTCTCGAATACGCATTGAGTACGCTTCCAGTTGCACAACGAAGGCATGCAGAAATGAGGGGCAAAATATCTTATAATCTGACATCAACGCATCCGATTCAAAGAAATAATATCAGACACTTATTGCCTATGTTTCTTCACTTACCTTAAGTAATAATGAAAGATGTTTTGCTATGATTTTCTCTTATTTTTCCGGTTTTTTAAAAATCTTTTGGCAAGCGCCGGTTATTTTTTGCGATACCAAAGTAGAGTAGTCTACTTTCTTAAACAACACCTATAGCGAAATTTACAATCATTATAAGCTTTTACAGCTAGTATTGATAGCCCTTTTATGTTAAGTTTGTAAGGTCATAATTAGAGCTAGATAATAATAAGGCCATAATAAAAGTTAAATAAAAAAATGCACCAAAGCTAAGAAAAAAACCTATAAAGCATTTCTTCTCTCCTTTCAGCGTGGTGTAACTAGAAGCACGTCCGACGCATAATCGGGGGCCCAGAGTTCGCTTCCAGGGAAAGGCATTGCGGATTTCTTCAGTTTCCTGACATCGATAAATTCTAATGACTTCACAAATCCAAATTAGCGTAATAAAGCTCTGCGGAAAGTTTCCACGAGGAAAATAAATTCTGACTTTTGTGTCTAAAGAAAAATGCAGTAGAAGAGAACGAAATCCAGAAAGACAACCAGTATCATTAAGAAAAGATATCGCGTGCTAATAATTGCAAGATTAAAATGTAAAATTTTATTATTTTTGCTTATATTATTAAGAAAAATCTCCCTATTTAAGTTTCCATTTGCAATGTTTAAAATGATTGAGATAACCATAAAAAATTGAAAATTATTTTTACAATTTTTTTATATGAAAGTAGTTCTTTGCTTAAAACATTACATTACCAACATGGTCAGCAGAGAGAAAAAGCCATTAATAAAGAAGATATAATGTCATAGCCAAAGAAGCTCATTATAGACAAAATTAGCGATGTTTGAAGTACTATTAGAAACTATGCAAGTAAGAGATTTATGTAAACAGTGTAATTTCGTGTAATATACGAGTGAAGTGTAACCCTCCTGGCCGATAATAATCGTCGTCATGGTTAACGCAGGACACCCTACACAGATTAAAACAAAAATACTATTTAAACATGAAATTAAAATTACCGGTATTATTCTATCGCCATTTATAAAGTTCATAAAATCCTTTGCAAATCCAAACTCTTTCCTGTGGCAATAGAATTCCTTTATATTGCCATGTTTCTCCCTAACATGCGGCAATAATACGCAGTTTTCGACAAAATGTAGAAAGTAAACAGTGTATAAAACTGTAAGAAAAGATACGCTTTACATTAGATGTAAAAAGAAATAATTTCGTAATATAGATAGTGGGACAGCTAGAGGGGGGAGCGTCATACCCCGTGAAGCACATTTTTGGGGGAGGAATTTTTCCCATGGAATATCGTTTTACAGAGCTACTGACGGGAATCGTAGACGCAGGTGAAGAATAATGAAACTGTGAATTGCTATATGGAATTGAAATGAGAAGAAAAATAGTTTTTACTCTAAATAAAATATTTAAAGAAATCCCCCCCCCCAGATTTTAGCAACTGCATACTCTTACTATACATCTTTTTTATACCGTCGAAATTTTTCAATGAAAATTATAAATATCAACTAAGTTATAATCACTGTGACTTCAATGAGGAATAATTCTTCGTTAACAGAGAGGTATTTTAGAGTTTTATTTCCATTATTACTAAGGAAAACGAAACAAGAACGTTGAAGCGCGGTCCTGTTGAATTTTCGCAGTTTACATTAAAGTACAATTTCAAGAACAAAGTTTCAAATATTATAATACTACTGCAAACTTTCTTAACAAATGCTGTAATTGTTGAGAAGAGTTTTCTAAATAAGAATCGTTTAAAAAATATTTAAGGGCTGCAAGTCTTTACTCTGTATTTAGAAAACCCATTCTATATAGTCTATATAACAGCAACTGGAGCAATCACATAGACTACTATAATGTCATCGATGATTTTGCTATCAATAGAAACAAGCAAAATAGTAATGTAATTTTAAAATGTTGAAATTATAATTTTCTTCAAAAATAAACATTTATTTCCCTATATGTCATTTTGACATTTTTCTCATTTGTTTGTTTGTATATCAAGAGAGAATCTAATTAAGAGAATGCCCCAGGTAGAAATTTCAGGAACCGTCCAGGGCGGCAAAAGCTCTAGCTAGCCGCTGTATAAACATAAACATTCCCCTTACCAAGGAAAGAATCTGCCTGAGTAGAGCTAGCATGGGTATAAGGTATGTTTTTAATCAGGTGTGATAAAATCGACTAAGATAGCCTTTTAATTAATTGACGAAAATGAATTTGCAGAACTAAGTTAAAGTAATTGCATTTAAATGTATTCTGAACTTAAATGTGGGAAGAAGGATATATCGATGCTCGTTAGTGATGAAGTGAGTGTGAATTAATTAAGTGAGTGTGATGACGTGAGTGGGAGTTATTTAGAAGGAAAAACAAGAAGATTACTATAAAAATGACTTTATTCTGAATTTTGTACGGGTTGTGAATTTCTGATTTTTTAGGTTTTTCTTCACTCACTTCTTAGTTTAATCTCCCAAAGAAAAAAACAGTTAATCACAAAACCATAAAGTAATACCATAAGTGTAGTACTTATTAGGCTTTGAATAACTATGAATTTTTAAGAATAATTTAATTTTAGTAAACATAAAAGAAACATAACCAGATAAATTTTTTTAACGAAAGTTAAAAAAAAAATATCTGATTGTGGAAAACTTAAGATGAACATTTAATGGAATAAATATGAGATAAAGATATATTCATGCTCTGTTTCCTGCTCTATAGTGTCTTTATCCTATGAGATATTTAGAATGTAGTGAGCTATAAATAGACTGTAAAAAAGTAAATGGTATCTGAGTGTTTGAAATGACAAAATTTTATTCATCCAGTAGCAATCCCATAAATATGTCTTCATACGATTTTCACGTAAGTGATATATTTTTGGTATTCATTTTACTTTATTAGTTAAAGGAAAGCAAAGAAGTACATGTTTTCAGAAATATAAGATGTAATGTGATGGCGTAACAGCAGAGTAAAACAGAAAGTCAGTTTTATTTCCTCTCGATCGGAAGTAGTGTATTTTCAGTGGTGCTCGATAGATGGCACTTCATTCATACCAGCGCAAATATTTGGATTCGTTCTAGCAGCGGAAACGTGTTTTGGGAAGAAATGTAGTGTACATGAATAACTTGCTGTTAGTTTTTATTTCCGTCACAAAAAATTTCCTTAAACAAAAATATTTCTTTGATATTTGGTCAAGACTATGATAATTATATTAAAATATATACAAAAGATTGTTTATATCTAATTATGCCCTAAACATCTATGGCTATTCAATCGAATCAGCACAAGAAGACGCTAAGTCCCATTGCTAAGTGTTTTTTAAAGATACATAACTAGGTGTTTTTTAAGGTTTTAAGACTACAAAGTTGCAAAATTGTTTGTTAAATGAATGTTGCCGAATTTTGAATCAATACTTGGTTCAAAGAGAAAGACAAAATGTAATAAACGTCCCATTCATTAAAGATCAATGGATATTTTCTCTTACTAAAAATTACTTTCACTTATACTTATCCTATGATAAGTTCTCCCCATTTCTTTTGTTACGAATATTTTTTACTATTACAGTAACCTTTATCTTCAGGTAAAGCTAAACATCCTGCAAAGAGGTATGCCATTAAGCATTCTTGAGATTATTAGTAAGACACTGAGAGATATGTCTCAAAGAAAAATTAGAAGAATTCCAGGAGAGTGCACCCGTACAGAATAATAAACTTACTTGTTTGTTATAATTTATTATCATGTCAGTTGAGATATGAAATGAAAGACGATCGTTACATGCATAATAACTCGCATATCGCGAGTTAATTCTTAAAAGGTTGTTTTCATATTTAATTTGCGCAAAAAATAAATAGACGGAAATAGATAAATATATTGTAAATAAATTTAACAACAGTAAAAAAATGAACAACAATAATATTACTACATTTTTTATGCCGCTATTTGTACCAATTTTAAACTCACGTTATACACATACGTTATAGTTAACACAAATAAAATACTACAGACTACACTTAACAAAAACAAAATTTAAATTTCTTTTGTATTTAATCAAACATTTTCAGCTACTAATATTATACTGTTAAGATTTGTAATGAATTAGACACTTTTGTCAAGCGTCTAGTGGTAAATGTAGCTTGCAACTAGAAGATCTGCAGCTCGATTTCCTGCGAGGTTTATGGCCACACTTTTCTTTTTCGGGGGGAAAAAACAGATAATCTCTGCAATGTTTAAATAACAAAGTAAAATACGATGAATAAAATTTTTTTATTCGGTTTCATCATTTCTTCGCAATCACTTTTTAAGGGGAGGAAAGATGTAAAGAAATAACGCATTTTTCCTTTGCGGTCTGTTGATTAGTTCACCTAGTAGCTTTTTTAGTAGAGAGCAGATTTTTTAATTTTCCCATGCAAGAATTCCTGTCGTATACTCTTTGCAATTTTACAAAGCTGATAGTCTTCGTCTTGATATAACAGTCATTGAGTAATAACTAGCAACAATTGTAAAGATGAGCTCTATAGTGAGTGTGCCATATTAGAAGGAAGAAAAATTTCATAATTAGGAAAAAGATTTCTTAATTATCAAATTACGAATAATTAGTGGATTAGGAGAGTAATTCGTTACGTAAAAGTAATTAATAATTCTTTCTTACGTAAAGGTTTCTGAGGTGCACTCGATTAAAACAGAGACGAAGTTCAGATCGATTAGCACCCGTGTATTTCGGAATGGAAAAATCCATTCCGAAATACTAACTTGAGGATAATCCTCAGTAATACTTCACATCTATGCAGCTTGCACTTGCGTCGCAAAGTCTGTATTTAAACTGGGCTAACATTGAAAAAATGCAGTGATTTAAGTATTCTGAAACGGTAAGTTGAATCAGTTATTAAAATATCTAATATATTCTTATCGAAGCTTTTGAAAAGCTTTTATATGAATTACGGCTTAGTCGACAAAATCCGGACAAGGAATTTAGACAGCTTATTGGATCTATGATTTACGTTACCATACGTTGCTGTGAAAATAAGTTATTTCATACCAAATTTGAGAATATTATGCAGGATTGACTGAGTGATTGGAATAATATGCAGAAGGTTTTTTCTTTCAATAAAGTGGGCCAAGATTAATAGACATATCACCAGGTCGCTTCACTTATAGCACTAGTTAGTGATGCTATTCTAAAAGGTTCAATTAGTGATAAGCAGTTTACTGCAGTTCAGAGTTAGAGATTTTAATTTCAAGGAAAAAGAGAAGAAAGAATTCCCTATAAGAAATTTCCCTATAAGAAAGGGAAATTTGTATAAATTTCCATTCAGAGTACCGGTTGTTTTGACTCATTGCTACATTTTCGTAAGTAATAATAGAAAATGCAATTCTCATCCCACTGATGGAATTTGATTATTATAACTTTAACTTTTGTAACTATTATTTCTTTTTTGTCAATGTATCATTTTAACTACCTTTATTATCACTTCATTGATTTATTCGGGTCCCAACAGCGGCCTAGCGGTAAAGTGTCTGAACATTGGGAGTTCGGTCTCGGACTCGAATCCTGGCAAACGGGCTGGCTGCATGAGCGTTTTTCGGTTTTCCCCATATGTAACGTGTATATGAGCCACTTTTCCTTAGAAATATCTCCACGAAGTCATCCCTCTCCTTAAACAGATAGCCCTCGAGAGCTTTGCAATAATTAAAGAAAAAAATCCATTGTTTTATTTGGATTTGCAAAATAAGTCATTTTAAATGCGTTTTGCTCTTCTTAAAGCTGATATGTTGATTTTGCTATTTAATTATTAGACATATTTGATATGAAAGTAAAACAGTTTCGTACAAAATGTTTTAAACGTAAAAATGCCAGATAAACTTTTACGTGTAACATGCTTTGCATTAAACAATCAAGAATTTTTTACACATTAATAATGATATTTAGACAATTATTTGGAATTAATTTTTAACATTTTTGGATTGGATCCCCTGAAATCTTTTAATTTTCTTTTATATCGCAATTATAAAATATGGGACTTTTAGCAATCTGCTTCTCTTTATTGCAAATCAATATTCAATCAGGTTCTGGCAAATGAACACATTAGAATTTCAAGATTACTATTAAAATGCCAGTAGTTGTCCCTAGACTTTCATTCGAACCAAGTTATTACCCTGATCTTGGAAACAATTTCTCTGTGCTCGGTGTAACATTTTATGTGACTTTGGGAAAGACACATATAGTCCAATAAGCTGATTTTGTTCACAACACATATTCTAAAATTAATGTATCGTAAATATTTTCAGAAACTGCACTCTTCCTTATGAGGCCTATAGCGAGGGAAGTTTATGATTACAATTTGTTTTCAAATTACAGTTTAAATGAGGGAATATTAACAAAATGCAGTACAGTGGGGGGGATTTATAACTCTTAATATAATTTTAGAGAAAGCAGGCTTTGTTACAGCTACAAGCCATCCTAAACTCCTAAATCACTTACTCCATTAAACTTACTTGTACGATCATCAGGCTTACGTAAATAAATAATTTATTTTGTAAAATTAATTAATTTACAAAACTGTCTGGTTAATTACTAAAAATTTAATCCATATGAATGATGACACGAATAACTTATTTTCCCCATTTTAACACAAATTTTAAATTATATATTTACGATAAAATAACAAATTATAATTCTCTTTCTTCAAGCTCTGAGCCTTTGTATTTTAATATTGCGTCAAAATATCAAAATTCTAATTAAATTATTATTAAATACTCATTTTAGAAGCAATAAATTAAAATTAATTATATATATAATGAATAAAATTTTCCAATGCTAAGGGTAATTCCGATATCCTATATTAAAGTCATAAATGTTGTAAAGAGAATTCTTTGTTGGATAAGTATATCTTAAGCCTAGAAAAAAGTCGCAAGATTTTTTAATTAACGCTCAAAAGAAGGAGAATTAATTTCTGACGATAAACGTCTTCAAAGGAATTCCAAAACAGATTGTGGAGTTTTGCTCATGATTTTACTGTAGTTTTTTGATTCGAGAAAGAGATTAAAAAATAATTTCTTTTTTTCTAAACTTCTGCATTTTAGTCATTAGCTAGACAAGATTGTGAAAAAAGAAAATTTCCTCCTTCTTTCTTCAAATAATTATCCTGAGCAAATAAATGCAAGAAAAGATCACTGAAGAATAGTCTAAGACAGAAAGAGAGAATGCAGCTAAACGCAGAAAAAAAAAGACTTTCTTATGAAAAGAAAAACTTTAATTAATTGCATTTTGTTCATGTTTCCATTATTTTGGTTGTATTGCAGCCGTTAAGTGGTTTAAAGAGCCCTCGAGTGACAATCGCTTCCGCACGCAACATCCTCAGTTCTGTTACTTCCGCAGATTATGCTTCCATAGAAAACTCGTTTTCCGTATTAGCTACAAGCACATACTCCTAAAGCAGGATAGAGGAAGATAATATACTTTTCTTCGTCATTTACAGCTGATTACATTATTTCTAGGGTACGTGTAACGGCATATTAAGAAAATATGCCATAGTTACTTTCATGTGTACTTATATCCACGTATAAAAGCGTTACAAACATCAGCATGAAAAGCAAGTGGAATGTAAAAGAAGTTATAAAATATTTAGAAAGGAAGTTTTTAACCACAAAGAAAAATAAGTCTAGTAACTGTTTTCTAAATGTCTTCAATAGGAAATATATTCATACTACCTGCATACCGTCATAATTCTTATAGGTAAAATTTTTATAGGTATTTTAGCTCAAATCCTAATACGTATAAGAGGTGTAATTACATAAGAGTGTGGATATTTTACACAAAGGTTATGTTTGCTTAAACAAACATGAATATGATTAAGTTTTAAAAGATGACTGAAACTGCAGACCTTCACTGGCCATCATGGTACAGTTGTCTCTTGAATTACATGGGTTTCAGCTACGCAATTTCGCTTGTACACAGAATATTTTTTCAGTAAATACTATATGGAAAATCGCTTAGAGATTCAGAGCAGTTATAAAGCACTAGCAGATAATTTAATGAAGATATTCCTCAGTGGATAAGTATTAAAAAAAAGCTTTAAAATTATGATGTGTTGTAAGCTCATAAAATAAAATATATATAGACGGTAGTCTATTTAAAATTACCCAACATATTAGCACAAAAAAGCTTGCAGACTTCCTGTGGCACCATTTTGCAACGAATGAAATTATACATAAACCAAAACCTTTAACTGGAGTACATACTGTACTTCTGAAATAATTCTGCAGCACCCTTTGCTGATAGTGCATGGGTAAACTCAGATGTTAGGCGTATCTGCTTAAACACTTCGAGCGTTACGGGTTTAGCCCTGAAATTTGAGAGTTCCTCAGAATGTCATGAATAAATTTTCTCAATTATAATTAAAAACGACTCTCTCACTTTGTACCTTGATTCCTTTTCTTTCAATATACATCCAACCTGAAATAGGATAGACTAAAAGCTGTCAGAAATCTTAGTGTATAATGCAAAAGAAAGCCGCCCTTCTATACGGAATTTTACGGCCATAACGCTAAGAAGGTTGCGTCGTGAGATGCTGAATATCTCTCCTGAGAAATCCATCAATTAATCATACTGAGCCAATGCAGTAAAGAAGGATCTTACGCAGGTTTTATTTAATTTTCATTATGTTTAGTATATTAGTACAAACTATAAATAACTCAGCAAACTCTAAGTAACGCATAATTTGCATATGAAGCTCATTTATTAATGCTCGCTTTGTTATCAAGAATACGGGAAAAGCAATGCTATTTGAAGAAAATACTAAATTGCTTAATAGGTACTGGAGTTCATTACACCGGTTAGATTGCATTTTTTATGTCTGATGTTTGTAATGTGCATAACATCCGCAGTGTTTTATAATAATTTTGTAGATACGTTGTACAATACATATAAACACATGTTATATGTATTAGTATACTGTATGTGTTATAGTAACATATCAGCAGACTGCAAATTATTAAGTTTTGAGAAGACAAAAATTACTCGCGGATTTGGAATATTTCGGATGTTTGAGCCTTCAATTATTTCAACTGTAATTGCTCAAGCGTTTGTTGTAGTTGCTTTGAATCGAACAAATAATATTGGCTCAGGTATATGATCTTCCAAGATCTGAAAAAAAAAAGATTTTCGGTTTCATCTGTAGAAAAAACATTTGTTGAAGTAAATATAAATAAATTTAAAGTTGTAGAGTGTTTTATAATTTTTTTGTTGTCAGGGAACTGAAGAAATCTGCACTACCCTCAAATGGATTCGAACTCCGGACATCCCAATTACTTGTCGGACGTTCTTCCAATTACAACATGAAGGCACGCGGGAAGGAGTGAGAAAACACCTTGTAAAGTAATAAACATAACAAACAAAGATAATGTTGATTGGACCTTTACGAAATGAAGGAGGATTATTGTTATTTTATCAAACAAATGCAGCTTATTCTTTGTTGAAAGGGGAAAGAAAATAAATAAGACAGTGCTTAAATTAAGAATAAGAAACTTTTGCTAGCTGTATAAGAAACAGCATCGCTAAGGGCAACGCAGAACAAAAAAGAAGGAAGAAGAAACTACCTTGCAAAGAAATAAATAGAGCAACCAAGGGTATTATTAATTGGATCTTTAAAGAAATCAAGCAAGATTACTGTAATTTTATCAAACAAATCCAGTTTCCTTTTTCTTGAAAGCGGAAAGAAAATAAACAAGACAGTGTTTAAATTAAAAATAAGAAACTTTTGGTACTTTATAGGAAACAATATTTCTAAGCTCAACGCAGGAAAAAAGGAGGGGGAGAATACCTTGTAATATCAAGCAAAGGTAACGTTGATTGGAAAACTGCGAAATGAAACAGGATTATTGTAATTTTTCCAAACAAATTCGGTTTCTTCTTGTCGAAAGTGGAAATAAAATAAGTAAGACAGTGATTAAACTAAGAATAAGAAACTTTTGATTATATTTTTGGAAACAATATCGATAATGGCAACATGGAAAAAAAGGAGGGAGAAAATACCGATGCTTTAGTAATTTTACCTAAGCAGATATTTTCTCTGATCTGTTGTCTATTCACTGTATTCGTTTCCTTATTATTTATTTGTTTGATTATGGCAGAGAAATTGACTGTTATCTGTTTAGAGGGAGGATTGCTAAGGAAACAAAACTTATACTCAAGGGGGAAATGTATGTAAGGGGGGGAAATGAAAATTCTCATGCAGTTAGCTTTTCTGCCGGGATTTGAAACAGAAAATCTTAGCCACTCAGTCCTATAATCTATTACTTCAAGGCTATTTCTGCCCGCAAAAGCCATGACTGATAACCATGGCAACAACTGCTGCGGGGAAAAGATCAAATTCTCTAATTTACTAAAATCTCCTAGTTTTCTGTGAGCAGTGATAGTGACACACGTTGCGATCATAAATGAGGGAAGGGTCGCTACAACCTTGAAGTGACTATTTTAAAGTTACAGATTACAGTAGACCTCCTTTCCTTACTGTTATTTAGAAACGACTTTTTTTTGTTTTGTTTCTGTAGATTCATATGCAACATTTTTCATTAGAATCATTTTTTTTATTCAATGTTTGATAACCTTCCTTTTATCATCCCTGAAACTTACAGAGATACTACTTGCATCAGTAGCCTGTGAAGGTCTCAGATGCAGATCTTGCAAATTTGGAAGGAAGAGCCTTTCTGTTCTTCTGTCACTAATATACAACATAACTGAAGTCCAATGAAAGGTATTTGTCTAAAAGCTCATCGTCAATCTTATTACGTAATCCAGTGGGATATGTTATTTTGCCTCTAATTGGTTAACATAACGCAATGCACCTAATTTCTGATACAAAAATGTTTTCCAGGTTATATTATTTTGTCAAAATTGGGCAATTGCTGGTATTTAGAACGATATGTAGAGCCTAATTTGTTTTCCTTCCGTTGCAGATTTTGTACTTTCCTTCTAAAATTTAGCATAATTTTTGACCGCTTTGGCACATATTTGTTTTTGGGATGAATTTTAGTTTTAAATTTTCTTCATTGGCCGAATATATACGACTAGATATATAATTTTATTAAATACAAAATTTTTAGCATAATTTTTATTTTTTTCTTACTTAGTTTTTTACACTCAAATAATCAAGATGGGCGAAACGTTTATATTCAATAATCCTTAATTGTTCGATTTTAAATAATTACCCTCTGAGAAATCCATTTGAAGCATTAAAGACGATTAATTAATTAATCAATAATAAAATATGAATAATTAATATTAAATATCAATAATAAGAAATATGAATAAAGAATTTTTGAAGTAATCTTTAATTAAGTCAAAATGCTTAATTAGTTTCACAATTTTTTTTAATCTAAATTTGCAATTAAAGTATTTCTTAAATTATTCAGGCTAGTACAATCTTTATACTAAAATTTGGCGTTAGGTAAAAATAAATTTTCAATTTTAAGCAGCTTATGCGCTTAATTTTATTATATTTCACTACATTTTTTAATTGTTTTTAGTCTTTAATTTATTACTTTTAAAATAATTATTTGAATATATATA
>KK113644.1:829839-843168 GCA_000611955.2 Stegodyphus mimosarum | reverse complement strand
AAAAAAAAAAAAAAAAAAAAAAAAAAAAAAAACGAACGTCAGAAATCAGTACTTTGTGTGTCCACCGCGATGAGAACCTGTACACGTCGTGGCATTGAATCATATAGGTTCTGAATGAAATCCTGGGGAAATGGAATTCCATATGGCTCCGACTTGACGCCAAAGTTCAATGTTAGTGTGTGCCCTACCAGTTGTTCGAGTGAGTCGTCGACCGATGAAATACTAGACATGCTCAGTGGGCGACATATCCGGGAAATAAGGATGACATGGAGGAAGTGAAAGTTGTCGTGTCCTAAAGAAGGCTTGTGCAGTCCGAGAAACATGTGCTGCCTGGAATGCGTCGAAGAATAGGAAGGACCTCCGGCTCTCCAACTTCCCTTATGTAGCGATCACTGCTGAGTATTGCTCGCAATCTCTACTAGATGAAATTGACAATTATACACAATAGCTCCCAACACCATGATGCCAGGCATTTGTGCGGTATGAAACTGGAAAACAAACTGTGGGAGCAGACGTCCCCGTCTGTAACGTCTGAGGGGTACTTTTCCATCATTGTACTCCAGATTGTAGCGAGATTCATCGAAGAAAACAACTTGTTACCACAGAGCACGCCACGCTCTGTGTTGCCGTGCGCATTGACGTCGGAGGCGTCTGTGATTCAGGAGAATCCGCGTAGAGGAACACTTGCACGCAGTTCATGCTGCAGCAGATGGCGATGAACCATGGAGCTAGACAACACAACGCCTGTAGCCGTGCTCCAACGTTGTGCTAACATACGAGAGGAAGCTGTACGATCCGTCACAGCCATGCAGATGGCGTGTCTGTCGTCCCATGCCGTTGTGCTCTAGTGCGAGCCCCATTGCCAGGATTTTCCCTTGTTTGGTTCTCCTCTAACCTTTTCTTTCAAACACGCATCACTGTTGCATCATCCTGCGTGCGGGCTGCGACTGCTTGACACGAAAGTCCGCGTTCTCCTATACCGACGATGTGGCTTCGTTCGAATGCTGTTGGTATGACCCCTTCCGCAGTTGACAAGGCATACTGACCGTTAATTAAACGCTCACCGCAGATAGAATACAATAAACAGATTTAAAGGAATCGAATCGAACGCTAATATTCCGCGAATATCGCGCAGAGCGCGACGTATTCGGATCAATGACACATATTGTCATAAAGGCACATAACATGAATGCAATCATGATAAGTAGGACCTGGAAGGGAGTACCAGTGATTGGAGGCAAAACTGGTCACGTTCGTGATATATATAGCAGTTATCATCTTGACTTGATTTCAACTCAACTTTACAGTCCTTTATATACATGGAACAAGTGGCCTATTCTCATTCCACGCATGCGCAATCGCTTTGTGATTTTAATTACTTGCATGCCTTACCTCAGTTTACATTTCCTGTAAGATCGTCTTAATTTGCATAATTCCTTCATGTTGTGTCAATTTTCACAAACATTAGTGTGTATATATATATGATTCTATCTCTATGAATTACGCAATACTTCATGAACTTTACACATTGTTTGAATTATGCAGAAGTATGTTATAAGCACATGCAATTCTGCATGTTTATTTAATTCAGAGCCAAATAGTGATTAAACAAATAATATTTAAGAATAACCGAATTGTATAACGAGTTGCTGTGCTGTGTATTATGCAAAAAAAAATTCATTTTAATTTATATCACCGAAATTTATGCGTTTACTGGAGGTGCAAATCTTTAAGGAATGCGTACATTTGCCACTTAATGACTCAAATTGCAAAAATACAGCTTTTGGTCGTTTTAGCAAATAAACCTTGATTCTGCGCGCTAGTTCTGCATTTAAAAGATTGAAGATTCTGTATCTGCTTTGTTACACTGCTTTTTTCCTCTTCAGTTGGATAACACTGAATGAAAAAAAATCAGTTTAAGCCAAGTACTTCTTTTCGTTCAGAATTAAATGTGTTATTCCTCAGTTCTTAATTTACGTTAATACTTAAATTTTAAATTTCTTTCGATATATTGTAGACCTTTGCGTTTCATACTGCTTTATGTTTCGAAATCTAAACTTGGAAAAGGCTATTTTATATTAATGGTGTTTATCTAAATGCAACCAAAGTATTCATTTCTCAGATTTCTCAGAGGATGACTTAAAACAATCTTTCCGCTCGTTACATATTAACTCTGAACTTGAATAGGTCGTTTCACACTTTTATCTTTTAACCTACAATTGTGGAAATTGAAAATGTGTTTTTATGTAAAATAGTTTAGTTAAAGAAAGAGTTAATTTATGTTAAGAGTGAATATTAAAATTTACCGAAAAGTAATATATGCAAGTTGCCCTAATTTAATTTAAGGTTACTAACTTACATTACTTTTATTTACCCTGTATAGAATTAATTTGTTTATTTTAATTCTTGAGTTTATGCCCTTTTTACAGTATTACTTATGTTCGCACGTATTTATAAATTAAATCTTGCTCTGCGAACAAACATAAGGTGTTCTTAACTTTTGGATGCTTTGTTACTGCATCGTATGATTTCTGTTCAGAAAATCTTTAGTTTTAAAACCCATTTTTCTTGTCTAATAATCTTTGATATATAGATTCTCTTTTCTTCGGTATTTTCCCTTTTTTATATGAATTAACTATAATTTATTTAAGTACATTTGTTTATGAGCATGCTTTGGGAATTAATTCGCTTCAGTTGTCAAAAAAATTAAACGCATTAACATAAGTTTCTAAGCTCTGATATTAAACTACGGTTTCTAAAATCACTTTTCATTTCATAGAAATTCATATTTGACAGTCACAAACAAGATATACTAATGAAAACATGAAAAATTTCATTTATATTTTCTAATTTTATATTATCTGATGTGACGCGTAGAAAGAAATCAGACTCGGAATTTGATGAAAAAAGTTAGTCTCACGTTCTGCTCCGTTTTTGGCTGTGCCTGCGGTGCTTTCAATGATTTGCGCTATCCGAAGATTCGACATTTCATATCATCTGATTTTCGGGAGAATTCGTTCGATTGAATAGTCACGTCAATTTATTTGCGAATTCAAACCTCATTTCCTTCTATCATTGCTTATAAGATAAATATCCGTTCGAGATAGTTTCTGCTTTACATTTTTTCGTTCATCGTTCATCGAAGGTTGTAGTTATATAAATATCAAACTTGCAAAAAAACAAAATGTATATTTGGTTTGTTTAATTAATTTTCTTTTTGCACATAATTATGAACAAATGTTCTAAATATCACATTTTTGATCGTTAAATTTACTTTTCATTTGCACATATTTCTAATTTAAAAATAAACCGAGAAATGTTTCGTTTCTTTATTTACAGCGAATAAAATAATATAATCTGGTAAAAGCTCAAAACAGACAAAATATTAATTTCTGCTTTTCTGAACTTGCTGTTTTAATACAGAATATCTCTCTTAAACGGTGCATCTCAATAGTTAAGGAACATAGATGTAAAACTTTATGTGTAATAAGGGAAAGGCATTGAAAAACTCAGGAACTCCTTTGATTTTCTTACTGCAGAAATGTAAATAAACATTGTGGAAATGGGATTATAGTTTGATCAATGTTAGTAAGTGTTAAAGTGTTACTTAAAACGGCTCTGTTCCTGTTCGCTGATAAAGAGGTGTCCTGGTGTCATGAGGGGAAAGAAAGCAGAAAAGGAGGACTTGTTTTTTAAATGCAGTTGCTTTGCCCTTTTCTGTTATGGAAATTACAAAGGCATTAGCTAAATGAGAACGAAACACAAAGGACGTTGTAGATTATGGATCTGATAGCATAGGTTCGTAACACACGCAAATTGACCAAGATATACCAACGTCGTTTTTCTTTCGTTCGTCTGACCTGTTAATCTGTTCAGGCAGAGGAAGTGAGAAATACTTATCTAAAGAGAGAGATGACTTCTTGAATGCCTTCTAAGAGAAACTCGTAAGTATTTAAGTTACACATAAAGAAAACCCTGAACACTTGATGTAACCAGCCCATTTGCCTAGATTCGAATCTGAATCGAACTAATGGGGTTCAAAGGTTTCATGAAATTTGTCACTGAATGCGATACTTACAATTCAAAGCAAACATAAATTTCTATAGTGCATGAACAGTTTAACACAAGACAATTTTAAAAAGCTCATACGCACTATCTCCTGATTTACAATAACTTCAAACAAACTTAAGTGAATAGATACTGATTTAAGAATTATAGCTTTCTTATACTATAATTGGAGACTTCTTTGTATTTTTGATGCCGAAATATACGTTATTCTACTTACATGTATATTTCAGCCTAAAAGGTAAATGAAATCAAACATGAAAATTTTAATCATTTTCGAAGATTTTAGGCTATTTTAATTTCAGATTTTAAGTTATCAGAATCACGAAATGATTATTTTTAAGAGCATAAAGTAATTTATTACCTTGTTAAAATAGGATAAGCTAATTCCAGGAGTGATGCTTTTTATCAAAGTAGGCTAATATTTTAAATCTGGCATATTAATAAGAAAGTAATTGAAATATAAAGAAATGAATTGAAATACACTCACGTTTGTGAAAATTGCAACACCATGAAGGACTTACGCGAGTGAGCTGAAATTTTCAGGAAATGCAAAGTAGCGCATGATATGCAAATGATTAGAATTGCAAATCCGTAGCGCATGCGTATGCAGAGCAGCGCCCTCTGAACGGCTGATGGATCCGAATAAATAGACGGCTGTAGCGAGGCGTGTATGGTTATCGGTGGTTATCTGCTAGTGGTAAACGTTAACTCAATCTGTACTTATGCCTCGTCGACGAAAGAGAGCGAGATTTGAACAACTTACAGAGTTTGAACGAGGGAGAATCATCGGCCTTCGTGAAGCTGGATTGTCGTATCGTGCAGTAGCCTCTCGTGTGCAGCGTAACAGCAGCACAGTGATGCGCGTTTGGAAGCAGTGGACGGACGAGTGTCGGACAACTCGGAAATCCGGGAGTGGACCCCGAAATGTGACGTCAGCTCGCGATGATAGACACCTGGTCCGCATGGCGCGGACGGACCGTACAGCTTCCTCTAGACAATTGGCAGCACTGTGGTCAATAGCTACAGGTGTTTCATTGTGTGCTTCATCAATTCGTAGACGTCTGCTGCAGTGTGGACTGCGCGCACGGACTCCTTTATACAGGATCCCCCTAACGCACGACCATCGCCGCCTGCGGCTACAATGGGCCAATCAGCATAGAGACTGGCGTGCTGATTGGCAGCATGTCGTGTTTTCTGACGAATCCCGCTTTAATTTGTGGTACCATGATGGCCGCATTCGTGTCAGACGCTATGCCGGTGAACGCCACCTTCCGGAGTGCATTATCGAACGCCACAGTGGACGAACACCCGGAGTTATGGTCTGGGGCGCCATAGCATATCATAGACGATCTCAATTGCTACGAATTGTGGGCAATCTGAACAGCAACCGGTATATCCGTGAAGTTCTACAGCCCGAAGCTGTTCCCTTCCTTCAAAGCTTGCCAGGCGCTGTATTTCAACAGGACAATGCCCGCCCTCATACTGCTCGGATTGTTAAATCCTTCTTTGCAGCGCAGCAGGTACAGCTTCTTCCTTGGCCTGCGTGTTCCCCGGATATGTCGCCAATTGAACATGTGTGGGATGTCATTGGTCGGCGTCTTGCTCGTGATCCTCGTCCTGTTGCGTCTGCAGACGAACTTTGGGTACGCGTACAAACGATATGGAATGCTCTTCCTCAGTCAGACATTCAAACTTTGTTTGACTCCATGCCACGTCATGTAGCAGCACTTATTGCGGCGTGTGGTGGCCACACAAAATACTGATTCTGATCTCTTGTTCTTGTTTGTTTGCTTTGAACATTTAATCATTTATTTGTACCACTACCACTCAACTGTGTATTAAATTGCATTCAATTATGACGATTCCTTCTTGGTGTTGCAATTTTCACAAACGTGAGTGTATTAAGAACATTAAAAGCAACTGAGGAATTTGGGAAACTTATCATAAAATCTTTTCTAATGAAATCTACTTATAAGATAAAGATCCAAAACGGGCTCACTGTATAGAGAAATCTACAAGAAGATCTATAAATATTAGTCATACTCGAGCCGAGAATAGCAGATTTGATGGATGGAAGTTAGAAATAATATGATTTCATATATCGTCCTTATAACTTTTCCTCCAATATAGAAAAATTTTGCTGTGCATTTTGATTTATGTTTTGGCACGACACAATAATGAAAATTAATGCTCAATAAAATTTCTTTTCTATTTACCATCAAACACATGCATTCTCATCTTAAAAAAACAAGAATTAATGTAATCTTCTTCTTATATTTTTAGAACAGTTTCATGAGTAGAACCATTGTACAAATCCTGAACGGAACTAAATGGGATTTTGAAAAGCAATAAAGCAATAAAGTTTAGTACAGAAAACGTCCTGAAGATAAAAACAACCTAATGCTTTCATCGCCTTTTGGTACAAATGATTGAATGACAGCCTCAAAGAGGAAAATATATGCAGTCTAGTGACATTTAACCTTAAAAGGTGTAAGGAGGAAAATGTGTCACCCTTTAGGTATGAAAAGAAACAATGTGATAATATGAAGAATCTGATGCCATGAAACAAAATGGTCTTCCTTCCCGCGAGAAGCAGAGCTTCCGATTAAAGCGACATTTCGCGTGCAAAATGAAACTCCCGCGAAGAAATGTTTGGAATGCATGGCATCTTGCCAGCAGGGAAATTAACATTAATCTATTGTTAAAAACGGCTGCACAGAAATTCGGGAAAACCCGACTGACCTCTTCGCACAATTTCCATTTTCTCAATCTATTTCACATACACAAAGAAAGATACGGATCTCTGCTTTGTTGAAGTCATAACTTTCAGTCTTATCTGCAAAGCACTCATTTCTAAAATAACATCGCAGGCTTATAACGCTGGAGAAGAACTACTGTAAAAAGACTTATTTGCTTGCTTCTGCCTAATAAATTTATATGATTCATTTGGGATGGCTGCTTTAAAACCCCAAAGTAGAGTATTTTACTTAAGATACCCATAGGAAGCTTTCGAATTTTCCTAATTATTTATTACCACTTTGTCTGCCAAATTCGAAACTAGAGGCAAAATTTATAACTATTCGTTTCGCTAAATTCATTGTGCATAGTTACTTAGTTAAGAAACGTGTTTCTCTTTAAATGTGCAGTTTTATGTATTTATATTTAATTTGTATCTAAACGAATGCGTACAATATTGTACTATGTATACATTATTTTAGTCTATAAATTCAGATACTAAAAATAAACCTCAAAAGGGTCAGGAACATAAATAAATGATTACGCTAATATATAGCGTTGAAAGAATAACTTAGATTTCATAAAAAAGTATTTTTCGGTAAAAATTACTTGTACTGTGTATACAGTCTGAAAATATCTACATTTCCTTCTGTCTAGAACATATTGAGGATATTTTAATGATCCAATTTCTTTTTCTGTAGTTTTGAAATTCTTATAATCAAAATATTTTCTTAACATTTTGCATATGTATTAAATTTATGAATTTGGAAAAGTCCTCTTGTAAACTTAAATTATTTCAGAAACCGAATTATATAACCTGTGAATGTAAAAATTATGACTTTCTAGGAGAACTATTTTAGGAAAATCAAGAATACGCAGCTGATATTATAAAACACATTCATATAAACCTTCGAAATAAATTTGATTCCATCTAATTTTTATCCATTTAAAGAGAAAACTTGGACTTACAGTTACACCTTCGCACATCTAGTCATAAGAGTAACAGCGATGTCTCAAAACTTCAAGCGCAGGTGGTGTTCTCTATCAAAATCCAAGCCTGACATCTTCCTTACATTTTCGTTATCCTCTCTTTGGTAAGATGTCATGCCACAAGGGGGTAGCGATCAGCAAGAGCATCTGTCATTTCAGATCGTGTCTGCGACATATGCTCCAAAAGGTCTGCGACAGTATAAATTTAGGTCTATATTCCTTTCAGTTTTAAAAGTTTTCAAAGCTACTCAGAGAAATATGTAACAGCCAGTAATTTTTAATACAAATTTGTGGTGAAACGGAAACTAATGAAATCAGTGTTTTGCCACCGCACTAATACTCACTTTTGCTGTAATAATATTATAGAAACAAAAGCTTAATAAGATTGAACGAAAAAACGTTAGTTTGTTTCATGAACGCTCTTATTCAGATTTATTTGCAAGTCTCAATAAGAGTACATATATCGACTTATTGAGACTCTTTCTCTCTCTCTATATATATAGAGTCTCAATAAGAGTATATATATCTCAGAAAATATCGAGCTCCTTTAATTGCCATGGCAATTAAAGGAGCTCGATATTTTCTGTTTTTCTTGCAGATTGTGATATCCCATGGCGAAAGTATCTCTCAGCGGCTTTTGATCAGCCCTCGATATCTCAGCGGCTTTTGATCAGTCCTCGATATCTCAGATTTCATGATATCGGAATAAAGTATTAGAAATAGTGTTACAATGCGGACATTTGTGCTGTTTTATCCATGGATAAAGAAAGTATGAGAGTAGTTATTTTAAACAGTTTTGCACGAAATGTACTCTTCCGGAGATCTCGGGTTTTTGCCTTGTAGGCTATATGCTCAATCCATCTTCTGATTCTCTTAACACACACACACAGTCATGTACAAAGAGATCTAAAGTTAGCAAACATTAAAAAGATTGGAATTTCACTGAATTTGCAATATGCAGTTGCTTTGGACACTGTGGCCAAATGTTACGGCAAAAGTTAATTTTAACGTACAAGATATCATCTCCACGAATAATTAATTACTTAAAGTATATGGGATGTGCCCAATGAGCAAAGGTATTCCAACCAGAAATAGACCTCAACGCGTTGTATCCGGGCAATAACCCAATTGTTAAAATACCAGAATTATGAACTGTAACATTCAATAATATTAAAACATGCTACTTACCAGTATAGTGCCTTTTCTTAATTTAAGAACACCCAAAAAACATACTTTTGCACATTTTGTTAATTTTATTATTTAATAGCTACTGTCTGAATTTACTAATTTATTGAATAAATGTATGTATTATTTTAACGTTACACCAAAATTATCGTTCATAAGAGAATGAAAGAAAAACACATCTTGGTCGTTCTTTATAGATACTGTTCTCGCGACTGCGCATGCACATTGGAAGATCTGTAAGCATCCACACTAATTAATTATGATGACACAAAGTTGCATTTCTAAATTATGTCGATGGATATGGTCTTTAAATCACATGGAATATTTTTTAGCTAGCGCCAAGAACTTTTTTTCGGAGGGGGGGGAATAGAAATGCAGCAGATCACCCATAGCACATGGGGAACGATAGATGAAGCTGGTCGAATACGTGGTAAGTAAATCATCTCATTTTCATGGAAATCAAACAGTGAAGAGTTTCGTTGTAGTCACTTTATTCTTATTTACTCACACATGATGCTTGTGCAGAAAAATTGGAATTTTAAGAATGTATCCACGTGCCTTCAACGTGCGCAAATAAATGGAGGCGGGGAAGAAACGAAAAAATCACCTCGTCCCTCGCAGCTCTCGGTGGAATAAAATATCACAAAACCGGTTAGGTCAGACTTCATGCTTTCGAGCTTGGCGATGACGATTATTTCATCGAAGTGGCAGTGTAAAAGTTTACTTTTACAGTAGTAATGGAGTGAATACAGAAATGCCAAAAAAATCATGGTTTTTAAGGAGTTTCATTTTTTAATTAGAATTACATCCGCCAGTCGGAACTTCATCCATAAAACACAAAGTATATTTTACTAAATGTTGAACATTGTAGCCACCATTATTGAGCACTACCTAAAGATGATAAAGAACAATAAGATGTGTAGACAAGTAAAAACGCATAGACGGCATAAAAAGAATTTCCTTAGGGGTATTTGATACAAGCCTTTGAATAGCCTCTTTTAAAATTTCCAGAAAAGGTGTTATGTCTATACCCCCTTTCTTGTAATTTCCGATAGTGCGGTGGTTTAAAAGTCAGAGTTTTCTGTCTAAAGACAAGGATGTCATTCTTACTGAAAGCGATAGTTTTTCAGTCAATTCTCTCCAAAACGTAGTTTTATTATTATTTTTTTTAATAGAAGACACAATAAGGAGTAAGTCTGTATGTTTAGCAAACTCAAACATCCCTGGTTCGCATCCAGTGCTTCCATCCAATATGGCGAGGACAGAATTGTTTCAAAATCCAGTGCTTATATTTCTTCTAAATTAAGAAAAGACTGTTTCCTATGAAAGTTAGCCTGCTGTTACCCCGTGGCACTGATAGCTAAAAAAAGTTTACATTCTAACTTCTGAGATATAACTCCGTCTAATGGCTGTAACTGTAGTAGTAAATTGTCTAATACGTTTTAGCACTTTTATGCTTGTCTGTCTGAATACGCATGCGTTACTTTAATCTATTATTGATAAATTTAACTAAAATACTTGCGTGAGTTCGAAAAGAAATACAGTATACTTTTGTTTTTCTTTAAAATCTAATTCTGCTTTCCTATGTTAATTCTTTATTCCGTGACTCATGAATTCACATTAAATATCATTTTTCATAACCTAACATAACATAACATATGTTACACAGGATTGCCTCTACATAAATTAATGGCCTGGAATAATAGGTTACTAATGATACTGTTTTAACATCATTAATTGGGTAAATTCTGAAGAAATTCTTAACAAATGGATGTATACATTGAGTATCGTATTTTCGAGCAAACTGTTAACTGTTATTTTATATTAATCGAAAATCGAGGTATGAAATTTATGTGAATGTTTTCAATAATTACTAGAGGATACTTTCACCATCAAAAAAGTCTTGATTATATGAGATAGATTTGTTATTTTAAAACTTAACACACATGAATCGAACAACTTGAAATTTTTGTAATTAGTTCATTTCTAATAGGTACTTTAAAAATTAATTAAAACTGAATTAAGAGTTGAATAAGGATTATGTAGATTATGCTAAAGCGTACAAGGGTTATCTATAAGAGAACGGATGTCTTCGCGAAGAAATGTTTAAAGATATCTATCTCACAGTCACGATACACGTGAAAAACTACCAGCGTTCAGCGAATTTACCGCTCGGCTGAGTTAATAATTGATTCCCCTTAAACTGTTAAACGATTGATAAAGCTGTTAAACAATTGATTCCGCAAATTAAGTGCTTAAATTAAGTCTGCTATTAATTCTTGATGTGATAATTCGCTTCCCATGCTTGAAGCCGCAGATTTACAAAAATCATCATTTTCAACATTAGCTAGATTAGATCATAATCAGAAACATTCATGTATTTGAAAATCACGAATCACAGTTTAAAATCTCTCCTCAATTATGATCTGTAAATTTCCGAGTCCTTCATGATCCGTTCGCATATCATTTTCAATCTCAAACAGTGCAAGCGTCTATCAACCACTTTTGAATTTCGTCTCATATTAATAAATATATACGAACCAAAACCAAGGTATCAAATATTATTTAGTTTGAGATTAAACTCTTAAGATTAAAATTCATACCCGTGCTTTTTGAAATACCCTCTTTAGTTCTCTATTTACGTAATTTATTCTAACGTATCTTAGGCTTAAGAATGATATTAAAAAAATACTCGGATATTATTTTTTAAACATGTCATGAAATAAAAGGCGATAATCATAGATAGAACGCACCTGAAGGAAAAAAATATCAGTGGGGGAAAAAAAGCGTGTTATCGTTTCTTCCTTATCTTTGTTAATCTGCAGTGGTTTGTTTAGCTGTGACCGACTGACTAAACCCTCAGAAATATACTACTCCATATTTTTTTCCTAGCCTTTAGAACTCGTATAAAATATACGAAGTTCCTTTTTACTCTCCTCTGAAATACGAAATTGCCCATTTTCTATATATCTTTCCTTCGCACCCTAGCTTGATTTTTCGCCCATCGGTGCAGAAAGACTTAGCGGGTGCAAAACAAGACATCTGTCTTCTTTGTCTGTCTGTAGGGTTGGTGAACACCTCCTGATAGAATTTATCAGGAATGCTAAGAGTTTTGTTTCAGTTCAGGGCATGTGAATGGATTTGGCTTCATATACATTTCTCCACGTGCAATGCAAATAGAGCAGCTAGTTTCTTTACTCCTCTCCCCGAATGACATTTCTTCACTTAGGCCGACAGCCATCATATATGCTTTGCGTAATTAATCAATCAAATCTAAATGTACCTTTATTATTACTATGAAATTCATTTTGGTATTATTACTAAAATATGATGCATTTAATGATTTTCTTATTTGAATTAGTTTTTGTTCCATTTTGATATTTTGTTTCTGTTTTGTAGATTTACTCTACATAATGTGGTTAGAATGTCCATTTAGCAACTGAAAGATTTTTCATGGTTGGAATACCGGTGTAGGTAAACTTGATTTTGCATGCATCCTGCCTTCGAAAATTCTAATAGACTTAGCAAGGTAAAAAAGAAATGCATCCATTAGCAAGGGGCTACTTATCTAAAGGGATTTGTGTTCAACATAATGTTTCCGCAGTTGCAACCAAAATAATTGCGAACTGTGCTTTAACTCAAGGCATTCATCGTGCATGTAATTTAAATTATTATGATAATAAAGAAAGCCGCGCAGAATAAATTTCGCTCATAAAGGAGGAAATTACATTTTCCCATTTGTTTCTGGTGTTGCTCGCACGATGAAATTCCTCGGAGAAAAAACAGAGATGAAATTATGCATGAGAATGAAAGTATGTATAAATTCAGAAAATGGTAACTTAATCAGTAATCAGCTTGAAATCGATCTGTGTAATTTAATTTGCACTGTCATTATTAGTAATCGAAATAATGAAAAATTTTAGATATCTCGGAGAGGTTAAATAGAAGACCTGAAGAAGAATTACTAAAACAATTGCCTTTTTTCCCATAAAACCAGATACTCCTCTTTTTGACAGCAAGTAATATTAAAAGATGGTGATGATCCTGACATAATCCCGTATAGAAAACATCAACAGTAGTGCAAACTAAAGATCACGGGAGAAACGAAAGGAAGGAGAAAACATCGTCGTGGAAAATAAAGAGGTTTCAAAAGCTTCGCAGTTTAAAAATATCGTGATAAAAATAAAGCACCTACAAATCATCGCATGATGATAAGATCGCAGACATGTGTTTTCAGTTTTTAAAAGTTGTAATTGCATACTCACATAATGATTTGTGAGGACAAGAATGAATTAGGAATATTTTTAAATTCAAGTCTTCCCAGTGACTAATGCTATAGCAAATTAGTTT
>KK113644.1:742591-829780 GCA_000611955.2 Stegodyphus mimosarum | reverse complement strand
CGACAGTGACCGAGCGGTAGAATCGCTGAACACTGGTAGTTCAATCCGGCAAATGAGCTGGCTGCATGAAATTTTCGTGGTTTTCCTAATGTATACATCGATAGAAGCCAGTTCCTGAGAAGTCCGGTGATGGGAGACCTTCCTCACAGTGCTAGTGGGCTTTACAATAATTCAATAACTTAAAATTCACTTCTGAAATAGTATGTCGCTGATGAGTTTCGTCATAACTAACAAATCATCATCCAAAAGATTAACTGCATGCTGTACATAAAGATGTTAATGATATTTTAACAAGACAAATAAACTGAAACAAAGCAACATTTAATTTTCACTAAAATAATATCAGATTAACAAAGGAGAATGAAAATAATATGATGACTTGGTAACTAACTAAACAATTTTAATCGAGGTAACCCCGAGCGGTTACTCATCTTCCTTTTCCTAATTTTTTTAGGATATATTTTTTTATGAAATAATACCAATAAAGTCTAATTAATTAATTAATTTTAATTAATGATATTTACTAGTTAGCTGCGCAAACTTTAAATTCTATTAATTGTTTCAAGTAGATTTAATTTTTTACTCATTTTCAGTTTTTGAATGCTCAAGTTTCCTTCTTACTTTTTCAGCAAAAATTAATTAGTTAATTCAAAAATATAAAATGCAAAAGTAAGCATATTTCTCATTCCTACTTCCGCTCACATATCATCATGCGAATATGTATTTACGGATTTTAAAGCCTAAAATATGCATGTCTGCGATGATTTATAGCTGCTTACGATATTTTCGACAACGATGTTTTTAAATTGCAAAGTTTTTTAATCACTTTATTTTCGACGACGACGTACCACAATCTTTCAAACTGCGATGTTTTCTTCGTGCTTTCTTTTCTCCCACGATGTTAGTCCGACGATGTTTTCGGCTTGTATTGTATTTATTCTTCGATACGTTTTCGTCCGCGATATTTTCGCCTTTAACCTTACAGACATTAACCATTAACCGTGCAAACATGTTTAAAAGGAAGAGTACAGGTGCTTTGATTCTAAAATTGCATGCCATTGAAAGAATTTCAGACTGAATGTTCTGCTGGTTATAATTTCATAAATCATGAGATGTCTTAGTAGATAAGTAGAGGATAAGTGGACATATTTTTTTTTAACTGAATGGAGTTCCTTTTGCGCTGTTTTTTTTTGTGCTCCTACTTTCCCCTAAAAGTTTTATTCAAAATATAAAAATGGCTACCCTTTTCTGTAAGCGCTTTAATTATCTGGGCAAAATTTTTAATTAATTTCATTAATGCCCTTTTGATATTATTTCTTGACGAGATCTATACTTGATTCGCCATGCTGTGTTCTTTGATATAGGAATATCTTTTGCGTAAGTGAGCGGTGGTTAATATACAGGACTCATTTTAATAAATTTCTGCAAAGAACCAAATTTTATAATTTTATGTATTCGTTATAAGCATTATGAATCATATCAAAAGCAAATTAATAGACTTAAATATCTTTCCACAAGTATGATGTGATTATATTTGCTTTTATTGGTGAGAGATCTTTTAGGAGACTAGAAGAAATTTTAAGGAATACTGCTTACTCTCTTTGAAAGCACTGCGTATAAAAGCACATGAAACAAAATTTGCCACAAAATAATGATTAATTATTCCTTATTTTAAATGATGCATATACTAAATTAATTCAAAAAGGCGTCCAAATTAAATTAAGTATGCAAATGTTTAATTTAACTGGGGTCTATTTTAAAAATAACAAAATGAAATCAATGTATGAATTTTGATTAAAAATTAAATGTCAGTTACATTAGAGCAAAACTTGTCCTTTTTATAATAGTTCTTCATTTTGAAAATGTTTATAAAAATGTTATTATTTTATACTGAAGTGACTTTCTAGGAATCGAAAGAAAAGAAAAATTAATTTTGCCCTCGACGTGATTCGAACCACGGATCTTTTAGTTATTAACTGGACGTGTTATTACTTACACTACAAGAGAATGCAAAGATGAATGTGATAGCAAGGCCAGTCTACCATTCCTAAGTGCATTAATATTGTCATTTCTGAAAGGCACTCTCTTTTGCGTTGTATAATGTAATTAAAGAGCTTATACTATAAAGTGATAAAATATAGATAAATAATCGATTTTATTAGTTACAGGCTCTCTGTTTTTTTTTAAATCAATATTTTCTTTCAAACTATTGCTTTCAAAGAAAACATAAAATGTTTTACAAAAACCACTCTTTCATACAAAGGGATCAGTTTTCTAGAAAACATTGAGAAGCTGGATTTATTGCTATTAACTCCTGTTGAAAATTAAAGCTGTTGTCCTCACTCTTAACACAGAATACAAATACCAGTCTCCCTGAATCCGAGTTAACACTTTTTTTTTGGATATAGAAATTAAAACGAAATTCAAAAAAAGTTCTTCAGAATTTTATTTTAAGTTTATTTTAATGTAGTTTAATAATTAAATAATACAGCTTGAAATTTTGCTATATTGAAATCAATAAATTCAAGGAAAATTTTGAAGAATTTCGGCTAACTAACTGCAGAGTAACTCGCCGTAATATGATTTATATTTAAAAGTTTATTAATAGTACTGTGAAATATAATCTAGTTTTGTAATATCTTTTAAAATCAAGAATGTTAAACTAATTATTTGAATTAGTTATAATTAAAGAAGGGACAGCTTCTGCTCATTGATTTGAATTTTCTATAAAAATTAGGTAAAGATGTTATAGGTACAGCAATACCTCGATGAATATTACTACAATAACATTTCTTTAAATGCAGTACCATGTTTGGTATTAGTCATAATATTCATGATTTTGGGAAGGTCATATTTTCCGTTTCCTAAGATGTACAACTAATGCGATTGCACTAAAAGGCGACATGTGTATGAAAGTGATAATACAGAATATTATCCTCTTCAAAACAGAATGAAGCTATTGATTTACGCTCATAGACTGTAAGATAAGCTAAAGGACTTTTCGAATTGGTTAAAATAACCTTCTTATTAAATTTCTTTTCACTTCTTTTTTCTTTTGAAATTTGCCTAAGAGCAACTTCCATTATTCATCCTATGATGGAAAGTTATGCTCCGTACTAAAGATAGAAAGAACGGTAACATATAAATTCTTGCAAAATGATTGATGTTCTACCTGTTAAAGAAGTTGTTTAATGTAGGCTAAGAAGATTTTAACAATGTTAAAGAAAGAGATTGATATGTATCTTTTTAATAGCTTTTTCATGCTTTGATCCTTTGAAGTTCAAGGAATATTCAAAAGGTAACTTCCGGACGTCAGTTTCCAAGTTATATGTCTCAAGATTTGCTTGATCAAAATAAAAAATAATATCGTCCATAAACTGTTTTACGTAGTATATTTTATTTTCGTCTTATTTTTTAAAACTAATTTAGTCTTAACATCATAGGTTCGCTTTCATCACGTATCATTGAAAATAGTATATTGATGATATTATTTCTACTATAAATTAATTACCATAGTCTTATCTGAAATCTATTGGTTCGACAAGAGTTTAAGTGATAAAGCAAAACAAAACTAAAACTTTTAACCATACGAATTGAGATTAGCTCGTTTTTTTTAACCTTACATGTAATATGAGCTATATATGCTGCAATATTCTCTGCTAAGGTTTTCACTTTTCAAAGCCAAATTGTTATTTTCTGTAACTAAAATGAACTAATCAGAAGTCTTCTTTCAAAATGGACAAATAAAAGAATTTTCGTAAGTGGCTAACTACTAGCATAGTATCAAAATATATTTATGTACCTTGTATGTAAATAACGGCTAGAAGACTAGACCTAGCATTCAGTGTAGCCTTTCAAACTTTCACCAGCAAAAGCAATCATGCGCTTACATCTATGCGTCTTCTGCGACACTTCTTAGAAATATTATCCAGCATCATTCGACGCCATCATCAGAAATGTTATTTATTATGCAGTATAGGTAAGCAAAGTATAAAACAGCAAACGATTAAAATTACAATTACCTACGGACACAGAAATTTCAATGCTCATTAATTGTGTGGGAAATGCAGCAACCATAATATGTAAAAATATTTAATACAAGTAGTTGAACTTTTAAATACATGGCAAGAAAAATTTAATTAATGAAGCAAACAATGTGAAAAACACATCACCTAAAAATAATACACAATTTAATTAATTTTTTGATATATTTTTAATTATTTTTTATTTTTGCATTTGTGGGTAATGATGATGCTTTCATTAATAAGGAAAGGCTTGTGAGGTATTTAAAGGATTTTTTTATTTACTTGTATTTAATATCTATCTATCTATCTATCTATCTATCTATCTATCTATGTATATAGAAACTGAAAGCAAGAAATTTAGACTCGATATCAGACTCGATTGCAATCCCCCTTCCACTTGAAAAATGCTGCATTTCTGCATCCAAAATTAGCTCATGAACCATTATAAAGTATTTAATTATAACAGTTCATCCGAAAATTTTGACTGCCCGAAAATACTTGGCTTAATTTTGTTTTAAATACTGCAATATATATATATATATATATATATAAATTAATTTTAGAGCAAAAAGTAATGAACTTCGATTTAAAACCACAAAGACGTGAAAGAAATTAAATTTATCTTTAAATATGAAATTTTCGGTATTGTGCTAGTTTTAAATTTAATTTTAAAACCAGTACAAATGTCCATGTAGGGATATTTTTTGCGTGCATGGACGCCTTCTAAAATTGCAGAAATTTCGTTCGAATTCTTATAGTCCTATAGCGCTGGAATACCATAGTCTATGCATGCTATTACTTTATTTATACATGTAAATGAGATCACTTAACTTAACTTTCGTTGTAAAAATGTAGGCTAAATATTGTCTTAAATAGCGTATACGCACTAATTTTGAAAATAAACATGAATAATTTACTATCGCTGTTTCATAGCTGAGAACTAGATACACTGCTGGCCACCCAAATTGCAACACTAAGAAAGACAAGAGATATCACAACAAAATTTATTTAGTAGGTAACATGTTGACCAAGAATCAAATGATTAAATTTATAGACTTCTGTGACGTGTGGTTCCTTCTAGAATCAGTAGCCAGAGTAGCCTCCATTGTTGGAATCACCGTTGCCACACGCCTCGGCATTGATTCAAAGAGACTTCGGATGTGTTCTTGGGGTACAGCAGACCAAGCAGCTTCGACACGTTGCCAAAGTTGATCTGGTGTGGCAGCTTGAGATGTAATCTGGGTCAATCGTTCAACAACCATGGACCGCATGTTTTCTATCGGCGAAAGATCCGGAGAGCGAGCCGGCCAGGGAAGCAATTCAATCTGAGGATTGACGAAGAACCCTTGGACAAAGCGTGCCACGTCTGGTCGTGCATTATCCTGGCTGTGGTCAAGCCCTGAAGGTAAGGAAGGAGAACTGGCTCCAACTACTCAGAGATGTAGCGCTGGTTGTTTAAAGTACCGGCAATGCGTACTAGAGGAATGATATCCAATACCGCCCCATACCATAACACTCGGTGCAGGACCAGTGTGGCGGTGCACAGCGCAGCTTTTCAGCATCCCCTCTCCACGGTGTCTCCAGACTCGAATCCGAGCATCGTGGTGCTGCAGACAGAAGCGTCACTCGTCATCAAAGACAATTTCATTCCGTCCAATTCTGCCGTCCACATCCTTCTTTCACCGCACCATTGGCGGCGGAGACGTCTGTTGTTCTGCATCAAGGGTAGACCAAGCAATGGACGTCTTGCGGACAGACTACTCTGCTATAAACAGCGTCAAATGGTACGCGCAGACGCGGGATGATGCGTTACAGATTGATTGTGCTGTGCTATGGTTCGTGATGTAACTGAGCGATCCGTCACTGCCATGCGCACAATGTTCCTGTCATCACTTGAAATAGTGCACTGAGGTGGATGCGATCAAACACGTCGGTCCGTCGTACCCTCCTGCATCCGACGGTCACATATCCGCATTACAGTTGTTTGGTTTCGTCCACCCCGACTACCGATTTTCCTGAAAGATAATCCACACTCTCGGTAGGCCACTGTCCTTCCGCTGTCGAACTCGAATACTTGATCAAACGATGATCGCTGTTTACTACGAGGCATAATGGATCGTTTTTTTAGAAAAAACCACAAGAAAAACACAATTGCCGAACTTGAAATCGTCAAAAACTCCAAGCCTTAAATAGCGCTTTGAAGTGGAGCCACAGGCGCGCGTGATGTGCGTCTGCGCTGAAATTATAATCATTTGCATATCTCACCTCCGCTAATGCATGTTGTAAATTTCCTGTTATTTGCATGCTTCCTTCAGGGTGTTGTATTTACGGTGGCCAGCAGTGTAATTTTTAGAATAAATTTACCTAATAAAATATAATTTATTGAATGATGACAACTGTGTACATATCTCTTTGCAAGTATTCAAATTAATTCACAGATTTAGCGCAGAAATCATTTTAAATTCCTGTCGCCTTCTAATACGGGATTGCTATTTGTAATGTCTGGGCCTTGTTTTATCATCTCATTTTCCGCAGACTGAACTAATTTTGTTTGAAATCTAGAGCCAACATTTTAGTGGCCAGAGATAATGAAATCAGATACCGCCTTTTTTATCCATTCTGAAGCTGACTCTTCTATTTGCTGAGTAATAAAACATCAGACAAACTATTTGGCTTTTTTCGAAAAACGTCTGTTTACAAAATTAAGGTTCATAAAACTGAGCAAATGAAATATCTTCAGGCATTTTCAATTTAATCGTCGTCTTAAATTTGCGTCAAAGTCATGGAGATTAATTTGACTTTAAAAGCTTTTCAATAAATGCGGAGGAAAATAAAGTTCCTTTTGAAGAGGATAAGAAAGCAGAGGTTTCTAAAATCTACATAGGAAATGTAAATAACAAAATGATTTATTTATTGGAAAGCAAATTGAAAAATAAAATATTTGTTTCGTATAACTTAATGTATTTTTTACACGCTTTGGTTGTTCCCTTTAAAAAAAGTATTCAAATCAGTTTTATTTTTTTATTTTATGTTGATATATATCTTGCTAAAATATCTTTTAACGGAAAATGAATCCACGATTTCCACTCTACAGGAGGATTTTTTATGTTTAGTAGATATCCGCGAATTATATTTAATGCCTTTTGAAGTCAGAAAAGTCGGAAATGTATTTCTGCTGTTCAGAAACATAATAAGCATAAAATATATTTCCCTAAAGAAGTATTACACATATTTTCTTCTTTTTCTTATATCGCAGTGTTTCCTTTGGAAGCTAATGGGAAGAATTGACCTTTCTTTAATAGAGTGTTCTAGTACTTCCCTTCTGTGACATCCACTCTGACCCTTCTTTGGACCATTTAGGCTTTCTATTTAACTTCATAAATTTGAAACTTTTCTTTCAGAAATAATGCCATTTATTAATTTTAATAATTTTTACCTAAGAGGAAAGAATAACTTTTCACTTTTCTCTCATAAAACTAGCTACGAATCCTTTTTACTTTTTTTTCTACCCAGAATTTGTCAAGCCAACAGCAACCTATCAAACAAGAGTAGGAGCAGAAAGAGCGGAAAAAAGAGCGATCTGTTCAGAATCTCCAATTAAAAGTAAAGTGTTGCTATTATTTCTAAAATATAGACGTTTAGTTTCTTCCGAAACCTCATTACAGAACGTGTAACGAAGGCACTTTTGTTCCATTATCATTTGACGCAATAGTTTTAGGCAAGCGTGCTGAACGCTCGAGCTATTACGGAAAAATAACATTTTTCGTTTTTAAAACTCTGGTCGGGTATTTTTACTCTTCCATAAATGAATGATAAAAAACGATTCTCTCCTTTTTTTTATAAAACATGAGTTGCATTCTATCGAAGATACATTTAAAAGTTTAGCGTAGGGAAGAAATAAATTAAATTATGCAAAAATACTCTTTTAAACTACAAAATGTTTTGCTAGAAAAAAAATGAATTTTAAGACCGCAGTTAATTACTTTGTTGAATATACGTAAGTCAGATTGCGAAGCTAGAGCACTAAAAAGAGTCCAATCGTTAAGGTTAAATCATTTGAATCTTATCCTCGGGAAAAAATTATCTACATTCACATAAATGTTTTCGATTAAATGTCCTTATTTCACCTCTCAGTTTCTTTTTTAAACGAACTATTTAATTTTTTGATTAATCTTAGCTAACTGAGCCCATGAATTAAAAACATCAGGCGAAATTATTGTCCTCATTCAGATTAGATAATTTGTTCTCTTGCAGCATCATGTTGCTTTAAACGTCAGAAGATGTTGTAGAAACATTAGTTTATTTCGAAGCAGGAGACACAAAAAATGAGCAACGTCATCGCCGGGAATTAAACCACGGACCTCTCGGTTACGCGTTGAGCGTGTTGACCACTATGCCACGAAGGCATGCGAAGAAGGCGGGAGAAACACCTTATACACTCCCCCTTTTAAAGGGCGACTGGCGATTACTGTCCCCAATCGCCAAATCGTGTCGGTGGAGAATCATCATTCACCACCTTTTAGCTCGGGCTTTCCTTGCAGAGCCATTAGGTTATTTTTGAAGCAAGAGAGATAGAAAAATGAGCAATGCCCTCGCCGGGACTCGAACCACGGACCTCTCGAATACACGTCGAGTCCCTGTTCGGGCGCCAGTGTAGAGACATTAGGTTATTTCGAAGCAGGACACAGGAAAAATGAGCAACGCCTTCGCCGGGAATCTAACCACGGACCTCTCGGTTACATGTCGAGCGTGCTGACCACTGCACCACGAAGGCATGCAAAGAAGGCGGGAGAAATACCTTATAATGTCACGAAGGATACAACGAAATATATTTATGTAAGTGAGAAATGCTTTTTAATGTAAAAACTGTTTATTAAAATTTGTAATTATTTTGAGTAATTTAGTATAACAATTAAAGTAATTAGAGAAACAAAAGTATAAGATAAATTGCATTAGCAATCGCAGTTCTTGTTATAGTTACATATGCTTTATATTTTAAATTTATAACAATTTCTTTTCTTAGCTAGGACTTGGAAATTCTGCCACCAGCATGCAGATTTTAGATCAGAGATCACTTACACAGTGAATCCTCTCTATGACTATTACTCACGGATTTCAGACAGTGGAAGTGATTTTTGTAGAGAAAATTGTATCTAGATTTTGGATTTTTGTCCATAATAGATGTGATATCTCTCCTATCTGCTGTCCTCCCGCCTCAGGGAGAAAATGAGTCCACCTTCTTTTATTTTAAACATTTATTGCACGCACAAAACTAAATACTAAAACTACACTACTAATACTGAAATATGTACATTAATTAATATTAGTTAGATTCGTTTTACTAACGGCTCCCATCGGCCTTCCCTTTTTTCATGACCTCTCAGTAGGTGTTCCTCTTTGAACCTAAAACTTTGGCGCCTCTCCGATTGAGAGTTAGCACCCCCTATCCATCTTGTTGATTGGCGTCACCCATACATCATAATAGAGTTATCACAATCAAGGCTGTTGGAGTTTGTTACAAAATATGTTGGAGTAGATGGCGATATGTTGGTTTATTAAAACCATTATTTTAATAAAACTATGAATTAACTCCAAAGAAAATTAGCGAATAATGCAGGAGAGAAAAACTTAAAAAAGTATCTTATAATTAGTTTTGAAAATACTTAAATGAATATTAATTTAAGATGCAAAAAATAGTTCTTATGCATAAAAAAGAATTACAACAACCTTTCATTACATATTTCGTTTAATAATTTCAGAAACACAAAATTAATAATTCAGAAATGATAAATTATAGATTTCTTAAAAGTTATTTTTAAAGCAAGATTTAGAAATGTTATACTTTGATTTGTTTAATATTTTAGTTTGATAACGATATTAAAAATTTTTTGTAGTTTCAATGCGTAACATGACGTACTACAAAATTAAAATTGCGAACACATTCTTTTGCAAAACTTTCAAACAGTTATCACTAATATAAAAATAGATGTCGTATATAATTTGAGGAACGGGGAATAAGCATCTAGCGGGTTGGTAAATATAATATAAGTTGAAAAAATAATATTATATTACACTAAAGAAATAGACGAGATTGTCGCATGAAGATCATGTTGTTCAAGTCTTTCTAATTTTAATTCGTAACACATCTCATACATAAACATATTAGACTGAATTTTAAGCCAAGTATAATTAATCAGCTAGTTCTAGAAAAAGAATAAAGAATAAACTAAACCTAGAAAGCAAAGTTACATTTCAGAATTCTCGGAAGGCCTGCCGGGAAAAAGATACCAGACGATTGCAAAACGCACAGTCGCCTGGTTACATGATCATTTTATTTTTAACATAAGCATCTAGTTATGTTATATATAACATAAGCATCTAGGGCTGTGAAATACAATACAAGCATCTAGAGTTGTTAAATATAGCATAAGCATCTAGGGCTGTTGCTTGTTTTTCGAGATATCACATGTTTTATGTTTGTAACTTTAATTTTAGACTTCAGTATATTTGATGATCTCGGTCGAGTCAAGGAGTAGGTCATGTGGAATAGTAGTGATATAATTGTGAATATCGATGCATATATAAGTCGTCAGAAATACAGTTGTGCTAGGAAGCTGGTCGCCGCTTAGTTATTATAAACACATTTCACCTACGGAGAACATGTATATCATAATGTATTTTATACTCCGTGGAAAGTGTTTAACAAAAATGGTAAGATGATATATATGTAGAGATAATTATGGTAATTTGAAACATCGGGAATTACATCGCTTCAAAACGGTCTAAAAGCTCATGGAATTCTATCAACAACACAAATATGGGTAATGAGACATTAGTTTCTACATTCATTAGTTAACTGAAGGAAATTTTAAGTACATATTGTTTTCCAGAGAAGAAAAATATCTAATTTGGGCACTCCATGACTTCCTTGTAATGCCTATTACATTATAAACTTTTTTGCTGCACGTAGTGCCATTTAAACTTAGTGCCTCGAATTATTCTAACTTAGTTAACCTATCCCTCAAGGCAAATTGAAAATGACATCAAAAATTGCAAATTTTGAAATTAAATATCCCTGTCAATTTTTGTTGTGCTGGAGTCAAACTTCGTATAATTTTATTTTTCACAACGAATATAAAACTTTCCCAGATGTACGTATAGGAAGAGGGAGATTGCATTAACAATTATTTATCGAAAATGAATTTTTTTTAAAAATTTGTCATTGCCAATACACGAATATTTTCTCATTTTGTAATTGGATGTGTATGACTAAAGCAAAAGATTGGAAAAATAAAGGCCGGGTAGGGGGGCTTTTAAGTCGGGTAAGGGGAAAGGTAAATATAATATACATGTGTGCATGTATACTCATATATCTGGTACTGCCGATTGTAATAAAAAAGGGAGTGCACGACGAGATGTTATAGCAGTCCCACAGACAAAATTTCAACGTTCTACAGCTAATCTTTTTTGAGTTAGGAGAATATATACGTACATAAGTACGAAAGTACACATGTCACGAAAAATATCCCTTTCAAATCCATTTTATATCTATTTTTCAGTCCATTTTGGGAGGAAAAAAGAGTTCTTCAATTTGTCCGTACCTGAAATTTTTAGCAATTACAATACTTCCTTTCTTCGTACAAGGAAATAAAAACATCGAGCTTGATGCTAAAATCTCATTTTAAAGCCAAAAGCTTAGTTTTGATTTCAAAAGAATTAAAATGTTTACAGGTTGCTTTAAATCTCACAGAGTTCATTTTTCGTGTCAAGTTCTGATGCTGTCCTTTCTTACCTAACAAACACTATAATTGCTTGCGTCATCACTAAATATACCTATATACAGAAAACGGATACGTAAGGCATTGAATTTATGTTATCATAAAGATGCATACTCAGGAAGTTTCTTTCTAGGAAAAAAATTAGATGAGAAGTATAGAACATCATTTTCATCTTAGGAGCTGCAATTTTATTTATTTATTTATTTATTTATTAGGGTAGAAAGTTAATTTCAGTCTTGATGCAGTAGGAGAAAGCACTTATAGTGATATTTAAAACTAAACTAAATGATACTACAATTAAATTAAGCATTTTTACGTTTAGTAATAGTATTAAATGTTTTTAGAAATTCTTTTAATTTGTTGTCTCATGTCGTGAATATAGTATATTGAAGATTTTCTTTCGTTGAGTAGATTGCGGTTATTAACTCTATTTGCATAGAATTTTTCGAATCTTAAGTAAAAGAGAAAAAGTACAAATAAAAGGAATAAACAAGAAACTGGAACAAGAAACCGGTGAAATGCTGACAAGTGTCTAAGGTAAGGTTCCTAAGCTCTTAATTAAGTTTTAGGAAAAGGTAAAGAAAACGAGACGAGAAGGGCAGATAAATACTGAGATTGCCCACATATAAGGAAATGTATAGATAAGAAAAGCTTTTTACACAGAGAGATTAATGCATACATAAAGAAAAAGACAAATAAAATACGAGAGTTAAGGTTATAATACAGAAATAATACGAAAAAAAGGTAAATGAAGGAGTAAATACTGGATACGTTTATTAAAAGGAACTTGTATTAAATGAAGTGTATAAGGAGCAAAAGAAAGGTATGTGTAGTCAAATCTAGTGTATAGAAGATAAAAGATAATAATAGATCACAACAGTAAAAAAAACTGCTACTAAATTTAAGCCTAAGGAAAAAAATAGGACTAAAATTTAAGTATTTTAAAAGAGCATTTTTAATAAGTGACCTTTTTATGCTGTTAGGTTTAAAAACAGGACATATTTCTTCGTCTTCTAGAAACATTTTCAGGAATAAATTTATTTCAAAAGTAAAACCTAATTACGAAATTATAGAGTCAATCTATCTGAAAAAAAATACCTTTTATTGGTTAGAAATTCCTTGCTTATCTTTATAGAGATTATGAGACATTTTATTTTGGAGCATTAGGCGTAAAAAGTGTTCAGTGCTTTCGCAGAGATTCGAACTCCTGACCTTCCGATTACTAGCACGACATGCTTTTCAGTTGTAAGATCTCGCTGCCCCAACTTGTCAGAAACTGGGGTAGTGACTGCTACTATGTATGAATTTACACAGAAACGTGAGAAGGGTTTAAAGCCCTTTTTATTTTATCTTTAAAATGACAAATGCGTTTACTTGACGCTCACAAACTGCGCCAACCCGGCGGTTAACTGAAACAAAACGTAAAACTGAAAGTAATGACTAGATGAACAAATATCAAAACACTACTGACAAGGTTCTGAGATCCTAAACTAACCGAGTTTTTAATCACGCAGTTGAAAACTAGCACTTCTGCAATGCTAGGCACACAGGCCGACACACACCGATCTAAATTCTACCGAGCAACCTCACTAGCGTAACTTTAAAGCAAGACTCTCACATTCTAGTTTCGTCTACTATTTAATTCAACTAGCTTCCGCTAAATTTGAATAAACTGCGCGTGCTACTACAATTTTCATACTCTGGCACGGGCATTTCCAGGGGAAAATGAAAGCTAAACAGGAAAGATAACTTAAAATAAATGTTAGTTAAAATAAATATAAACCCTACACAGTTACATCACGAAGGCACACAGTAAGAAGGGAGACAGCACCTTATAACTCGTAGATTTAATTTTCTAACAGCCATCACTGATTAATTAGTATAAAGTAAAATATATTTCCTTTTATCAATTAAATTTTCTTTCCATATTTTAGAACTATTGCGTAATTATGAGCCTTACTGTCATTTTTGGATAATATTTGTTAATGAAATTCTAATTGAAAATGAAAAATTTATGAATTGAGCTTTCAAGAATAATCTTCTTAAAGATATTTTATTTCGAAAGAGGTTTAAACTTTAAATAAATCTCTTCATACCTCTTATTTCACCAATATATGCTTGACTGACTATTATATTTTTATTTTACAGTTACAGATTTTAAGTACTACATACGTGAAGGCCATTCGTTTCTTCTGCTCATAATTCTGTCACCCGTCGCGTGGAACATTTAGTAAAACCTAATATTTGACAGATGTAAATAGGAAAAACAAAATCCTTATAAGGAATCCAAATATTATGCGTACTAATGGAATAATAATACGAAATAAGTGCATTAGTTATGTATTTGTGATGCATATCATTATACGAAGCAATTACCTTTTACAACAAATCCCTTAGCGTCCTTAGCGGATGCTCTACCCTTTCTTTAATGAACGTTAGTTTCGTAACCACTCTCGAACTGCTGTAATGACACTGAGAAATAAAGATAGCTAAGTATTAGGCGAATGTCGTAGCACTATCCACTCGCTTATGTATAACAACTCTATTCTTCAATTTGGCTGTGACGCCTGGTCAGAACTCGGAAGCATCAAGGTCCTTTTCTAAACAACCGTGGATATTTAATGAATATCCAGACGTAATTCTACCTAATAGATATCCATTGGATATTCTATTAGTTATCTCACAGATCGTTGGGTATCTAGATTTTGATACGTTGAAGACATGCGAAAGCTACTAAACGAGGAAACAGGTCATCTTGAAATACAACGGAAATATTTTGGCAATAATTATGTGCAAGACTGGTATTACTCTTGATACGTCTTGTTGTTAATGGAACAATATAATAATTCAGCCGTCATAAGCAATCTTTTTTATATAGCCAACTGCTGAATATTTTAGACATTTAAATTTAAAAACTAATGCATAATAGCTATTTCTTCGAAAGCAGATTGGAAGTTTACCGGAAGTTTATTAAGTGATTTCAACAATGCGTTGTTAGTACATTTAGAAATGTCTAAAATCCATATGTATTAAAAAGCATACTTAGATTGGTATAGATATTGAATAAAACTCTAGGATATAACTAAATACTTAAAATCGCTGTGATATACAAGGAAAAAATTGTTTGTTTTTTAAGTAAAAGTTTCAGTTCTGTCTTCAAAATTATTTTAAAAGCAAGATTGGTGAGATATGCTGCCCATTTGAATACACTGCTGGCCACCCAAATTGCAACACCAAGAAAGACAAAAGGTATCACAACAAAACTTATTTAGTAGATAAGATGTTGACCAAGTATCAAACGATTAAATTTATAGACTTCTGTGAAGTGTGGTTCCTTCCAGAATCAGTAGCCAGAGTAGCCGCCATTGTTGGAATCACCGCTGCCACACGCCTCGGCATTGATTCAAAGAGACTTTGGATGTGTTCTTGGGGTACAGCAGACCAAGCAGCTTCCACACGTTGCGAAAGTTGATCTGGTGTGGCAGCTTGGGATGTAATCTGGGTCAATCGTTCAGCAACCATGGACCACATGTTTTCCATCGGCGAAAGATCCGGAGAGAGAGCCGGCCAGGGAAGCAATTCAATCTGACGATTGACAAAGAACCTTTGGACAATGCGTGCCACATGTGGTCGCGCATTATCCTGTTGAAATATGGCTGTGGGCAAGCTCTGAAGGTAAGGAAGGTCAACTGGCTCCAATAACACCTCGGAGATGTAGCGCTGGCTGTTTAAAGTACCGGCAATGCGTACTAGAGGAGTACGAGATTGATATCAATACCGCCCCATACCATAATACCCGGCGCAGGACCAGTGTGGCGGTGCATAACGCAGCTGTTCAGCATCCTCTCTCCACGGTGTCTCCAGACTCTAATCCGGCCATCGTGGTGTTGCAGACAGAAGCGTGACTCGTCAGTAAAGACAATTTCATTCCATTCTACAGTCCACATCCTTCTTTCGTCGCACCATTGGCAGCGGAGACTTCTGTGGTTCTGCGTCAAGGGTAGACGAAGCAATGGACGTCTTGCGGACAGACCACTCTGCTGTAAACGGCGTCGAATGTTAGGTGTAGACACTGGATGATGCGTTACAGACTGAATGTGCTGTGCTGTGGTTCGTGATGTGACTGAGCGATCCGTCACTGCCATGCGCACAATGTTCCTGTCATCACGAGAAGTGGTGCACTGAGGTGGATGCGATCGAACACGTCGGTCCTTCGTACCCTCCTGCAACAAACGGTCACATATCCGCACTACAGTTGTTTGGTTTCGTCCAACACGACAGTTGTGTACCCGCACTCTCGGTAGGCCACTATCCTTCCTCTGTCGAACTCGTATACTTGATCAAACGATGATCGCTGTTTACTACGAGGCATAATGGATCGTTTTTTAGAAAAAACCACAAGAAAAACACGATTGCCGAACTTGAAATCGTCGAAAACTCCAAGCCTTAAATAGCGCTTTGAATTGGCGCCACAGGCGCGCTTGATGTGCGTCTGCGCTGAAATTCTAATCATTTGCATATCTCACCTCTGCTAATGCATGTTGTAAATTTCCTGTTATTTGCATGCTTCTTTCAGGGTGTTACATTTACGGTGGCCAGCAGTGTACATTATGCATGAAAATTTATAGGTGAAATCTGCACAAACGTTAAAATTAACAAATAAATTTAACAAATTCATTAAAATTAAAATTGGACAATTTAATAACAAGGAAAAATTAACAAACACATTGTCCAAAAGATTTGATATGAGCATACAATGTTAAACTGGACGAGACAGCGGAATTATACGCTACAGGCAATTCCTATTGCACAGAGTCAAATCAGCAAGACTGGAGAGATGCTGAAATCGCCTAGCGAATTTAACTGCAGGGTTTCTGTAATACTGATTGCTCGCTAAATGGCGAAATAGTTCCACTGATAAAGGTCCCTTTATTGTCACACTGGCGATGTACTGCCATCGAAGACCTTGGATAGTATACGATTAGTGGACGCTGACTGCTAGGTCGCAATCAAGGGTGCGGGCTCGATTCCGAAGTAAGACTTAACTGTATTCGTGTGTCCTTTGCCTCTTTCCCGCGGGTGCAATATCAGTCCATCCATTGAGGTGTACCTTAGACAAAGCTCCCGTTGAAAAGATAGCTGAATGACAGATAGGTTCGGTTGCTCTTTTCAGTGATGCTTTAAAGCTAATAAGAATAAATTTATATTACTTTATACAATGCTTGTGTTTTCTTTGAGTTTTCCAGAAGCGCAACATGTTTTATATCCTTGTTTTAGATTTGAGACATGGTGTCATGTTATTATTTTCATGCATCATATTTTCCTTGTTATTATACACTGACTACCAATAAGTATTCGGACACCTATGCAAATGACGATATCTGCGGTCCTAAGGTACGTCACAGACTCCTCGGTGTATATCGTGTAGGAAACAGCATCGGCTTTAGTCGCATGCAAGATGCCTCGCAGTTCGGAGCTCTCTGATTTCGAGAAAGGTATAATTATCGGGTATCACAAATGTGGCCGATCCTTAAGGGACATTCTAGCAATCTGAAGTACCCAAAATCGACAGTGGCCTATGTGATTAAGAAGTGGAAGGTGAGCGGTGATTGTCGGAATGTGCCCCGAGTCGGCAGACCAACGAAACTAGGAGATAGAGACTGAGGAGTGCTGTCCAGAGAAATTCGAAAGAACCGCACCCAACCGATGGCCCTCATCCGCGAGGAGTTTCAACAGGCATCCGGGAGTATTGTTTCAATGAATACCATCCGTAAGGAAGCACATCTGCTTGGTTTTCATGGTCGTGCTGCTGCCCATAAGCCTTTGATCACAAAGTCCAACCGCGCTGCTCGGTTAATGTGGTGCAAAGCACATCGAAATTGAACCGTAGATCAGTGAAAACGGGTTCTTTGGAGTGACGAATCAAGGTTTACCCTTTACCGTTCGGATGGCAGGGTCTGGGTCTGGCGTCTACCTGGAGAACGTATTCCTGCCAGAATGCATTGTGCCAACAGTCAAGTTCGGCGGAGGTGGAATTATGGTCTGGGGGTGTTTCTCCTGGTATGGGCTGGGACCCTTGGTCCCCATTCATGGTAAGCTCAACTCCGATGCCTACTGCACTATTTTGGACGACAATGTGCTTCCTACGTTGTGGCAGTTTTACGGGTTGGACCCCAGTTATTTTCAGGACGACAATGCCAGTTGTCATGTTTCGACGTTAACCAAGGCCTGGTATGGTGCCAATGGAGTTCATCGAATGGACTGGCCTGCCCAGAGTCCAGAAGTGAACCATATCGAGAACCTCTGGGACGAGTTGCATCGCCGAATTCAGGGGTGAACTACCCGTGCAAAATCGGTGAAGGAACTTCTATGTCTTCTCCAAGCCGAGTGGAAGAAAATACCACTAGCTGTCATACAAAGACTTGTGGAAAGTATGCCCCGGAGTGTCCACGCTGTAATTACCTCTCGTGGAGGCTCTACCAACTATTGATTTTGAATAAAGTTAGTTTTCCTTTTCTATCACAGGTGTCCAAATACTTATTGGTAGTCAGTGTATTATTTGATGCAAGTTCCATTAAAGTGAATATTAGCAACTAATGATTAGATAGGATATGGTGACCTTTACATGAATCATGCGAATTCAATTTATCATATATGTTAAAAAATATATGCTTCTCTGAGTTTGGTATGGAAATGGATGAAAGGAAATTTAGAACTATTTATACCAAATTTAGATATTATAGCGATAGTTCTGAATTTCCTAAGAACTTGCCTAAACTTTGTGGTACAGAGTTTGAATTTTGGGAGTTAAATGATTAATCAAAAACTCACCATCTTGTCTGGAAGCGAGAAGTCATAGTTTAAAAATGTCATTAATTAACAGCATCATTCATTTTCGAATCTCAAGAAGATCTGGTTATAGAAGTATAAGAATGTTTTCCTACCTTCCACTGCCAACCGCTATAAAAACGTAAACTTACATGTTGGTATGTTGAAAGATGTTTTCGTTTTCCTTTCTGCATGCTTTCTTTGTGTAGTTCGAAGCATACTCGACACGTATTCGAAAGGTCTGAGGTTAGAGTCCCGGCAAAGGTCTTGCACATTTTTCATATCTCCTTCTTCCCACCTCCCAAAGTGGCACCCGAACTGGGGGGAGGTGGACGATAATTCATCAACATAGGATTTGGCGATCGGGTTCCCTCATTCCCAGTCACCTTTTAAAAAATAGGAAGTACGTAGTAGTAGAAGTATTTTCTCCCTCTTTTCCGCAAGCCTTCATGGTGCAATTGGGAGCATACTTGGCGCGTATTCGAGAGACCCAAAATCTGAGTACGGGCGAGGACACTGGACATTTTTTCGCCTCCTCCTTCCCCCCCAAAAAAACTAATGACTATACAAGGTGAATTCCTTTGTTGAAAAAGTAGCATAAATTTCAAAGTTAACTAAAACAGCCAATTAACGCATTCGTTACTATAGACTGCATGACTTTCTAAGGTATTTTTCCCGCCTTCGTGGTCAGCACGCTGGGGGCGTATTCCAGATGTCAGTGGTTCGATTCCCGACGAAGGCGTTGCTCACTTTTCAATACTCCTGCTTCAAAAAGTACCTAATGTCCCTACAACTTATTTACATTTTGTTACTTCATGTGCGGTAGAGGTGATACTTCACAAAGAAAATATCTCAAACTTTTTTAGCATTGAAAGACAGAAAAGAGCTAGAACATGCTGTTGGACTTACAGTGGTATAATTTGGCTAGATTTGAATTAAATCATTTTCATTCTTTGAGAATACATTTTTTACAATAGTTAATTTCTTCTTTAATAAGTAAATTAAATAACCAACAGCGTTAATATAATCGCACTGATATTTTCTTCCTTCATTCTCAATAAAATTATTTTTTCTATTGCGTCAATACGAAATGAAAACAGTATAAATAAATAAGTACCGACAGGCGCAAATTGACATCTTCAAAACATACATCGATAGAATAAGTACGAACTTAAAATTTTAGAGCTATAAGTTCAAAATAAGGCGTACAGATTCTGAATCATTTGTTACTTGAAGATTTATAGGATAATATGTATCGGTTTTCTAGTTAAGTCTATTTATCAAGGTGAAAAAAAGATCATTTGTTATCAAGAATATCCATTCAAGTAAATAGTGAAATATGTTGCATTGATGCAAAACACAGTACCTCAGATAAAGGATAAGCAATATATAATAAAATAATTGACTATTGCATTATTGGGAATATTGCATCTTGCTTATATCAAGTGGTTGAAGACGAAGACTGCGGGAAGAAAAGATCCATTAAAACCCATCTTTCTATCGTCTTTAAGGTAATTAGCTTTTGTGGAATTAGCATTCAGTCCTGCGTAACGTAGCTTGTACATTACTAGGCATATCACCCGTAGTTAATTAAATGCGTCCTCCACACGCCTAAGAAAACAATTTTCATCTTTCTTAAACCATAAATAGGACCTGATTTAATATGCGACTCTCATGTTCTTTGTAATGCCGTTAGATGTATTACCCCTTCCATATTCGTCATTAAACTTAAAGAAGATGACTGGAGATAAGAATTCATTCACGTCCTGTTTACTTTTAATTAGTTTTGTTGCCGCAAAATGAAATATCTAAGCCTCCTAAACAGAGTAAGCATATAACCATTTCAAGATATTAGCTTAGTCAGACAGGAATCGCGGTCTCGCGACCGGTGTTCAGAAACATATCAGAGCTCTTAGACTAGAAGCATATTACGAGATATTCCTTTCATCGTATTTATTCATTTATTTTTATCCGATATCTTCTTACCATTCTCATTTTATAAAGCATTTCCTACTGTACGCGATTTGCTCGAGAAATAGTAACTGTAGCTGATTAATTCAGAATTAGAGTCGATACAAATTAAATGCACGAGTTTAGGGATGCAAAATATCCGAACAGGCTACGTTATGGCATTATGGTTTAGCTTCACTAGAAAAGCTTATTTTAATTTACATCTTTCGTATTGTCTCTTTTAGTTGTCTCATTCCAGAGATTATGCAGATTTGAGTGGCAAGCAATTTAGTATATATTTAGAGGAATAGCTGGTAACCACAGGTGAGAGTTTTGATAAACGTCGGCTGGATGCCGTCCAACCTGTCACTTCGCGAATAGTCGCTGCCTCGCATTAAAAATAAAATAGTTCAAGGTAGACTGAAATGACAATTTCAGATTTGAGTAGCTGCTGCTAGTCACCAATGAAACTTGTAACCCGTATTAGACATTAGTTAGATATTGTACTTACGAGCAGTTTAAAGGAAAGCTTTGTATACACCGGCAGGTCCAGGTGACTGATTACTTTGCGTTGTTATAATTTTAATTTAACCCTCACAAGTTACGAGGTAGAATTAATATAAATTTAAAGTAATATTTGTTTGTCTATTTACTTGTAGAGCTTAGCAAAGTTCGTGATGAAAACTCATCCATGAGCTTAAAATAGCATTTTTGATAAAGTGCACTTGAATTAGTTAAGCGTAGATTAAGCCTCAATGTAATGTACTTCAACAAAACAACGTTAGTATTTCCACATCTATGCTTTTTATTTCTTGTTATAGTGTATATCTTCTGTTACAATGATTTGTCTAACTTAATTTTCGTATATTTTTTCTATGTAATTCTGCAAGGAATTAAAGATGTACCTCTCAAGTGTACTTGTGGTGCGATAGTCAGCAAACCGTTATGTTCGTGTTACTCGAAATTTTTTTTACCGTTCCCTTCAGTTTCAGCTTAAAACACAAAAGTAACAAACGCAGCCATAATCGTTCGAAAGCTGAAGTTTAATTTAAAGGTAAAACGATCTGTTGAAAGATCTATTACATATATGCGTATGCCTAATACTGGTCAAAATATACGATGGCATTTTATGAAATGCTCTTCTGAAAACCGTAATTTATCTTATATGCGTCTCTTAAATAAAAAAAATTAAGATAATTTATCACAAAACTTCACCTTTTAAGCTAAAGAGTATTTTTATCTTGATTTACCTCAAAGCATAATAATTAATTACTGATTTTAATATTATTGTTATAATTTTGTCCATTTATTTTTGTTGACGTATAATTGCACTGTATATTTAATTCATGTTGTTTTAGGTATCATTACTTTGTAGAGACATTAGGTTATTTAGAATCAGGAGAGATGAAAAATGAGCAATACCCTCTTCCGGATTCGAACTACGAACCTCTCGATACCCACCGAGTGTGCTTGACCATTACACCACGAAGGCGTGCTGAGAAATATCTTATAACTTTAATCAGTCAGTTATAGTTCACAATCTGATTCGGGACATTGGAGGTTCTTGGATAGAAAACGAAATTCTTTTCGATAGACATAAATAAGCGTTTCCTGCTTTTGAGTTTGATGATTCTTTTCAATTAAATACGTGATGCGGTGAAAGTAAATAAACCTTCAAAACCTTTCGGCGTAATAAACGAGATCAAAGATGGGACTTTTAAGAAGTGTAACCGCATTGTCTTTGTCGAAAGGGAGAATTTACTGACACAGCCTGTGACAACTGAAGAAAAATACTCGGGAGAGTTTCCAACTGACAGAACATGCAAACACTGGATTTTTGTATCAGGATAATACATCTGCTAATAATTTAATGTCTGTGCATTAGTTTTTGGCTTCTAGTAACATAACATCTGTCCTGCCACTGCATTTTTCACATGCTTTTTAACAGCAAGGAAAATTAAAATAACAGGGAGAAGATATGGTACTGTAAAACCATGTTCGTTAAGAACAGCAAGTACAGCTGGATGAGCTAACAAAAGATGATATCTGTAAAACGTTCCGATCGTTCGGAAGACATCGAAATTAGTGTCTATACTCCAGTGAGCAGTATTTTGTAGGTAATTGAGGTTGAATAAAGAGAGTAAGCAATACATTTCAAAAGAAATTTGTCGGCATTTTGGTTAGCATCTGATAGTTATAGTTCCAAAGGTTTTTATTAAAAGCATAGACTGTTGGCTTTCTAGATCATTATGACTCCAAAGCTCCCATCGTGCTCGCAAATAAATGTTAGATTTATGTTAAAGTAACACGCCGAACAAAGATTAATTTAGAAATCAAACAACAAAAATCAGCATTATATTTGCAAATTTTCCAGGACTAGTTTCGGTGATTTTACCGAACCATCCCCCTCAGCTGCCAAAGTGCAAGTGAACGAGTGATCGAGATAAAATATGGTTCAAATGAACGAGATAATCCAAAATTATTCAAAAAACATTTTCCATTCGTGAACTAGATTTTCTAGAATCGTTTCACATTCAAAAATATCTTTGTGTTCTATTTAACGTCCCTAATTCCAATCGGTCTTTGCCTTTAGCCTTTAAGGAAATTATGTTTTAGTTTTCTTGTTTCATTAATAGATGGCGCCAGTAGCTTAACTCCTGTTCAGCCATTCTTATTTTATAAACATATCCTATCTCTTTCATTTGCGCTTTGGCAGCTGAGGCAGCTGATTCGGCAAAGCCATCTAACCATGGAAAACCTACAAATGTGACGCTTATTTTTGTTGTTTGATTTCTAAATTCATAAATGTTAGATTATTAGACTGCTCGTTTGAATTAATATTTTTGATAAGTTATCTTAAGCAGCGGATAATTCTGCTTACTTCGGTAGGTTTCTTAGATGATTTAATTTCAAGGGTAAACTTGCATTCGGATTCTTATCTATCGCAGATCCAATAAAGATACCGTTCTAATTTCTTAGCTCATGTACTTTCAGAGGTAAACGGGCATTTAGATACTTCTCTATCGCAGATTATCATGCAGTAACGATATTATCCTAATTTCTTAGATTATTTAAATTCAGGGGTAAACTGCATTTAGATTCGTCTCTATATTACCCTAATTTCTGCATAGAATTTTTATTTATTTCCTTATTTGCTTTCACATTACAATTAAGGAGATTCAGTCGATGTAGGTTAAGTTATACTTTTGTTTCTTTCAATGCAACGATGTTAATTTAACGGGGATGTATTGAGCTTCATTCACTCTCTTCTTAATTTGAGTAATCTTATATTTCTTTCTCTTATTTGTCTCTTTTTCTTTCTGTAAGTGTTACTAATCTTGCACTTCCAAACTCTCTGTTTCGAAACTCTTTTTCCAAACTCTTTCTGAAATAAACCTTTGCTGTTGTAAATCTGTCAGCTTCGTAGTTAAAGCTGGCGATATTTGTTCCTGTAATGTACTAGAATTTACTGAGCCAGTGTATCAATATCAAAGTATTACTTGAGAACTGAGTTAGGATTACATTAAATCCAAAGCATATGTATGAATCGAAAAGCTGAAAATCCACAGAATTGAAGAGCAATTAAAGAACCAATATTTATTAAATCTTTAAATCACGCTTGTTTATCTAATCACGAATCAGTTAATTATCGTGATCTGTGATCTGGGACAACATTTATTAGAAACTTTCCAAATTTTTTCGACACCTAAAAGTAGTAGCTTTTGCTTGAGACCTTTTCATCCATTTTGTATGCAATCTTCTGGAAATTTAAGTGGGCTAAAATATTCCTGCTTTTTTTTTATTTTTCAGGCTGTGGAAGAAGGCTCGAGCGGCTTTAAAAAAGACAAGTAGTATGAAACATTAGCTGTATTTTATAATGCTTTTTCGCTGCCCGTGCTGTTGTGATAGAAGTGGTAGCATATCTGGTTAATATCGGGAGGTTTCGAGCTCCTCGAAGCACAGCTGCTTCATTTTGCATTTTTGGCTTCGGAGAATATAGCAGCCCTTCAAGTGTCTTCAACTAAAATGTGGTGGGCGATATTTCGTCACCACCTGAATTGGGAGACTGTTTCTCCTCTCTCCCCAGTCCCCCTTTAGTTAGGTAGAATATAAGGTATTTTCACCGCGTTCTGTGAGGGTGTAAATAGCAGATTTTCCGACTAGCGACCCGAAGATCTGGTGTTCGAATCACTGTGAAATTAAAAAAGATTAAGAAATTAAAAAATTCTAAAAATCACTCCACCGTAGTGCGCGATAAAAAATGTGATCCACGATAACTTGTCCCCACCTAAATATCTTTACTCTTTCCATTTGCCATTTAAGTAGGGAAAAAATATAAAAAATAGCTGCATTCTTCCCTCCGTGCTATTGTGGGTTAAGTGGAAGTAAGTCCAGCTAGCAGTCGAAAAATCGGTGATTCCAAAGCAGGCGACGAGAAGGCTGATTTTTCAAATCTCTTGTTCCCAAAAAATCCTTAGCGGCTTTACAGCTTTAGAAAAAATAGGTAAACATTAGTCTCGAACTTCGTAAATTGCTGAAGTTGAAAGGTTTAAATTATGAAGAATTATCGCATTCTTCTGTAAGTGTTGTCGTGATTTATGGGGTAATATGTAAGGCCTTTATTTTATTCTAATAAATTATTTTTAGTTTTTCTTTCCCTCCTGATTTCAGCTTCCTGCCATAACGTAAATTTTTATGACGTAGATGCAAATTTAAAAGTGTTTCAGAAGCAGTATTTGAGCTGCGTTTCAAGAGTTCGAAAAGAGTAGTAGCGGACTTAGTTTCGAGGTTATGCTGCATGTTTGAACTTAGCTCTCTAAGCCGGTGTTAAACACACATCAGATTTATACTGATATTTCTATGCTCGGCTTTGCTGTGAGCAGCCGATTTAGCGTTTAGTTAAGCTAAGGAGTCAGTCGTTGAATATCTTAAGTTATTGGCGATTTGTTACAGTTTTATTTTCTGTTAAATTACATTAACCATAAGTGGTGGTGATTTGTGAGCACGAAGTGCGTGAATCTGTTTTAATTTAGGTTAAATAAAAAGGTTATTTAAAACCTTTCTTCTGCAGTATTTATTCAAGATATAGCGAGAACTCACTACTTCGTCTTCTACACAGAGTCCAAGTTGTATGCTATCTAAGATAACAAGGAGACTCTATAAACATACCCAGTTAGAAGTGGAAGATACTTGTTTTGAATCCAAGCGAGGGCACAGTTAGCTTTTCATAATTACTGCTCCAATAAACATAATGATAACTGTAATTCTCATTACGGAAATCTTTGCCGTACTCTATCAGCATTTATCCCTTTTTATTTACGTAAGTTAACTTAGAGGATCAGGAAATTTTACATTATACATAAATGAAATTTTATTTGTTTATATAATGATTCTTTATTCTATATCTGAAAGCGAAAATATTTTCCGAAAATATTATAAATTTCGTACAATAAAATACTTGACAAATAACTTAATCATATTGTTATGCAGATCTTTATTACAATAAGTTATAATTATTATGTAATATATTATAATAATAGCTTTATTACGATACTTTCAAACATAATAAAGCCTGCAAACTGCTTTGCGACATGAATTCGTGAATGTTTTTATGTTAATTTTCTTTTCACAAAGTTTTACAGACATTTTAGAAAATTATCTAAAAAATATTAACGTTGCTGCCAGCGATGGCATGTAGTTTAATAACGGTATTAGTAACGGTTTTGCTAATTTTAATACGCATTAGTCCCCTAAACTTACCCCATTCTCCAGTAAAAATGATCATTATGCCATTCGGAAGCTCTTATACGTTATAACTGAGAGAAAAATTACATTGCAAGGGAAAGGGAAATTCGCTTTCCCTGAAGCTAATTTCTTATTTTCAGCTTTTCAATCTTATGAAAAGAGATTTTATTCTAGCAAAAGAGAAAAAAAATATAGAAGTGAGCTTTCAAGTCGTTTCGTTTGGCAGATGGATCTAAATTTATAAGAAAAAATAAAATGATGGATACTGTAAATATGAATTGAATAATTCAGATTTTATAATTAGTACTTTGCTGGATGTTTGGATAAATACCTTGTAGAAATATTTTAAAACTCAGTTTCTCTAACTTAAATTTTTTGCCAATGCTTGATTGACTTTTTAAATGATTGTGAAAATTTAGATGCCGAATAAAACTTTAATTCGCAAGTCATAAGTATTAAATTTTATTATATTCACATTACATATTACAACATCTCAGAATACCTACTACTAACAATATGTGAGACTGTTCGATCGCTTTGATATAGCATTTTATGAGCCAGAAATTTTAGTCAATAAGCGCTTTATCAAATGAAAGAAATTTTATTTCCTTCAAATGCAGAATATGTTAACCAAATGAAGCTTCTAACGATGAATAAAAATTATAATAAACTGCTACTGAAAAGTGGGAAGCAAGCGCAAATGACTCAGTTACTCTTTAGTATGATAGACAATCTTTAATCTGTCACTAATTTAAGTAGGCTAGATAGAGTTAATACAACTAAATATAAGTGATTTAACCGCTTGCTTTAAAGTGTAAAAGATTAATAAGAAATTAATTATTATCCATATTATTAATGACGTTTATGTTTATAGGGCAATTCAAGTATTTAAAGACATAAATTCTAGGTATGTTCACACCCCAGGAGTCTGACAGCTGAAACCATCGAATACAAAGTTTCGTCCGATTATAGGCGGAACGCGGTATGTGCGAAGATTGTTACCACGGTTTTTTCCACAGTATAGTACTAGCTTTTTCTTTAACCCTTTAAAAATGCGCTTACCAACGACCAAACGGTAAAGTCGCTAAACACTGGTAGTTAGGTTCGAATCCGGCGAACGGGCTAGCCCCATGGGCGTTCCATATGTAACACGTATACGAACGAGCTTTCCTCAGAAAGTCTTCTACGAAGGCATCCCCCTTAGGCAGACAGCTCTTGAGGCTTTACCGTAATCAAATAAACCAAACCTTTAAAAATGACCTACAAGGCACTATCCCGAGCTAGATAAAATTCGCATTGGACGTTAGCTATGTCCGCGGATATACATACGTTTATGAATCTTTAGTAAGGAAGAAAATAAGCAGCTTTAAAATGAATGAGGATACACACTTATGTAATCTTCTTATCATATAATTATTCTATCATACCTAGGTACTCTGTTTAATAAATATAAATTTCCATTTGCTAGTATTTTGACCATTTGTATCTTGACAAAGTTTATGTTCACAGAGTATAATTTGCACTCCTGTACAGCGGTTTTATACTTTATTTTGGTATTTCAATGTGACAAACATTTAAGTCATTCTTTGTGAATTTAATAGAAATAATGTTAGTTAAATGACCAATTGACATAATTAGCATTCAAATTTATAAACAGGCTGCCTTAGTTTGGAGTAGATTTTAGAGGAAAAAATTTTGTCTATTCTGAGGATGATCGAACATTCTTTGAAGATTTTCAAATTCACAAAAATTATCTTTTTTAATCAGTGATATTCATTCTAATCTAAGCTTAACTTACTCTTTCAGAATGCTGGTAATCTTAGATTTTCGCGTTTAATTACAATTTTTTTCTATCATTTTTCTCTACCTTTGTGTTCCCTTTTCATCGCGTTTTGCTTTCGGTATGTAAGTGGTTGTCCCTCCTCCATTTTGCTCCTGATGAAGAGAGGCTTCTGTCTCTGTTAGAACTCCAAATCAATAATATTAAAGTATTGAAATACTAAAATTCGTCTCAGGTATTTCTTGCAACTTGTTTAAGATATAGGCAATATGTGTATTTTCTGACGTATGTTGTACATACTAACAAGTTCCATTGAGAAAGTCACTATAAACGTACTTCATTTAGGAGATTTCGAGTTCTTTCGAGCAATTAATGACTTAGCAGTATTTCTAAACGGGTCCTCAGATTTCACTGCTCGTGATTATGCAGGTGGCGTTTCCGAAGAAATCTTTCCTTACGGCCGGTTACTGTCGAAAGCATCGCGGCGTAGTTATTACGGGTAAAAACGTCGAGGAGAAAAAAGAGAAGGAGAAAACATCATCGTACAAAACATCTTGGTAGGAAAAAAGTCAAGAAATAAACTTTTTGGTTGTAAAACATCACTGTCACCGTTGGTAGGAAATAAAGTGGTGACAAGATTTCGCTGTTTGAGAACATTATCGTATAAATGATAGGAGTAAAAAGAAAGCAACTACAAAACAGCGAATAATGAAACAAAGCAGAAAATGCTTTTTATGCATCTAAAATGCTCAAAATTTTATAAACCATGTTTTTTGCGAGTGCGGTGTTATTTAAGTATAGCAAACTCTCTCTAATACGACAACTCATGGTTTCAGATGCTATTGCCTTGAACTTTCCCATAACGACCATCTTTCTAGCCATTTCTGAAAGTAAACAGTGCATTTGAGAAACTGACATCTTTATTAATATCACGTCACCAAGACTTTCACGAGAGGCCAAAATCCTTTGGAATCATAGTTTGGTTTGGTTTATTTGATTACGGCAAGGAACTCGAGGTATATCTGCCTAAGGGAACAGATAACAGACTATATACTTGCTCCTACAGCTAAATACAACTAGGGAATGGATGACTTTCTAATGGAAACTAGCTCGTATGCACGTTACATATGGGGAAATCTACGAAAATGCCCATGCAGTTAGCCCGTTCGCCGGAATTCAAACCCCGTGCGCAATGGAACATGAATGATATTCTTAGAGAGAGAGAGAGTTGTATTCAAAATAATACTGCATGGGAAAAACATGTTGGAGTGTTCTGAGAGTCTTAGATGCATAAAATGCATAGTTGCGATGTGTTTATCATTCGATATTTTGTTTATTGTTCGATATTTCTATTCGATGTTTTGCAAAAGTGTTTATTTTCACCCTCACTATGGTGTTTCTTCAGAGGTGAGATTTTAAAATGCTTTTGACAACTTCTGGTGCCTTCTACCATCTCACGATGATGTTTGTACCTATGCGTTAGTTGTGTGTGCAAACTTGTGTCCTTGGAAAGAAGAGACATTACATGCGAGAAGAGACACCGTCTCATCAACACTGACATTTGTTTGAAGTAAACGTGAATCATTCAGTTATCCTTTCCAGTGTCAATCGGCTGGTCCTCTCATCATTTGATATAGAACTTCAAGATAAGGCATAGGGAGTTTTGCTTTGGAGAAAGCCATGTGTGGGATCATTTGAACGTTCTGGCTAACCTTAGCTCAAGGACCCTCATACGTCCTTTGTTGAGCTTCATGATGGTTGGGATGGATAAGATTCGAATTTGTCAAATTCAAATCCAGTGGGAATTGGAGATTTTAATAAATAATTTCATGTTTAGTAAAAATGTAAATGAGAAATTTACAAAATGGAAGTAAAAAATATCAGATTAACATATCACACCTGCTACAGTATTTAAAATACATTTTTACTGCTTATATTTAACATCAGTTAAAGACTAATTTTAACCTATCTGAAAACTTACGTGTAAAAGGCAAGTTATACTCTGTTACGAAAGCACATGATATAAATTACAGATTACTTTTCAATTGGAAACATTGCTATATTAAAGAAAACTTCTATCGATAAAGGAAATTCTTAAGCATAAATGTGATATTGCTTAGTGGAAGCAAAATTTTTTAATTCACCCTTAAATAACATCATGGTATTTAGATACTTAGCACATTACACGAAAAATTAGGGATCGATATTTATTAAACCAATACCTGTAACCCTAGATCCTAAATTATTTTTTGTCCTAATTCTTATTTCATACACAATTACTTTATGAAGAAATTAAACATGAACTTTCTTTTCTGAAGTGATTTTGATGGATTATACACGTACAGAGTACGAAACAGAGTCATGTCAGGCACTTGTTATCAAAACAAGCGAATAATTAAATTTCAGGTTTATTAATCATAAATGACAAGCGCCCGAGAGATAATCAATATTTAATTCTTGCATGGTTTATCACAGCTGCAGTGCATAAGAAACCTGTTATAAAGTTACTCATTTCAAAGCATTTGAGTTTATTTTGGGACTCGAAATTTTACTTTATATTCAGTTAAACTTAGTTTAAAATATTTCTGAGCAATATCTGCACATAAAGTATGAAAAATATTGATAGGTGGTATATAAGAGTGGCTAAAATGACGTGATCTGTATAATGAATGACTAATTACAGTACAGTGGGTTTGTGTAATTGCTGCATATGTAAACTATCTTCAGTTGCTCTTCAGATGTGTATTTAATCATTCATTAGTTTTTCTGGTTTGTTAATTTTCGTTCTCGTATGTAGTGAGCTCTAACCTATTATACCTGGTTTTAAATTTACACAAATTAAACATTGTTGTTAAAATAATTCTCCCAGGTGAATAGAGAATTTTATTCAGTTGCAGAGTTGGGAACAAATCTAAAATTAACTACTGCGATACACACCTCAAATTCATCTTTATTCATCTTTTTAAACAATATGATTTGTTAATAAAGTAAAATCTCACTTACTTAAAGTCTAGTTAACTGAAATCTGATTTATCTGAAACGATAAATTAAGGCAAAATTTGTAATCTCTAAACGAGTTATATCTAATTTTTAAAAATTTTCTTATCATTAAAAATATATGCATATTTAATAATGCAAGCAAAAAATCGCATTATATTCGCTTGAAAAAACAGCGCGTTGTGAAATGTCTGTTCAAAAAATAGTCTTGAAATCTGCGCTAAAGATTTTTCTGAAAGAGTATCTGAACTATCAAAAACAGTGACATCAAAAATTTCAATAAAGCGAATAAAAGAATCTTGCCGTATAAAACGAAAATTTCAAGTTAATTTTAGTCTAAATGCATTAAAAATTAACATAATCTGTGAAGAGGATGTGTGAAACATGAACCATTTATTTTTTTCCCCTGAAAGGGTGAAAATACGGATGATAGCTTATACGACAGTGCTTTGCCCTTATTTATTTCGCATAAATGAGATTCTGCAGTTATGGCTAGTTGAAATAAGATAGTGCCATTGGAAAGTAAAGACTTCTAACTAAAGAGCAATGCACAATATTACCAACCGCTGACAGCTTGCCTTTTCGAATACGTCCAATTTTTACTGATGTTGCTGTATCAGTCTCACTGCGGTTTTTCAGGAAATTTTCTTTTATGGATATTTCATATTGTAAGCAGTAGTTTTATTCACTGTCGATGGCAAAAATATCCGATGCAATCATTCTTTCTGCTCTCACTACTGACGATTACTCTGAGAAATGATCAGTTATTAGTTAGTAGCTGTAAGCTGTGCTATAGCGAATGCAAATCTCATGTTGCAACTTTAACTATCTGCTGCATGTTCAACACAGCTTGGCTCTGCATGTTCAACACAGCTCTACATGTGCTTGAGTAATTATGTGTACTGTGTGGTTCTGTAAGTCTCAAGTATTTCTCTTTACCAAAGCTCATTCAGTACATTTTAAATTTTTGTTGTAAGTTTGGGCTTTATGCTGATACCGACCTTCTTAGAGGGGATTAACAAAAATTTAATTGAGGTAGATTTGGTTTTGAAGTGGGTGCAGTAATAATAATTATAGGGTATTTATATGTCTTACTCTCTACCCTTCATATGCTCTTTACAAGGATTTATTCTCATAAATGGAGTGTTGTGGACACAAGGAAGTATTTAAATCCCTGAACGAATAGTTTTGCCTTTAATTTTATGATTTTAAACACTGTATGTATAAAAATATGTTAAGAATAGAAAGTATTAAGTTCGGTATATCCTGGCATTGCTGTTGGTTTTAAGCGGAAAGCACAAAATTTGGCTTTTCAGCAATTGTTGTTGTGAATGAGAATTTTGTAGTATCTAAGTGAAAATATTAGCCTTGAAGAAACAACTTCTAGTATGATGATATAAAATGATATCTAGATGAGTTGTTATCAAACCGAAATAAGTGAATTTTAGGAATAGTGTTTTTATTTTAAGAGAAAATTATTAACGGAATAAAAATTAAACAGTATTTGGTTTTTTCTTCTCATATCGTGCTACGTACGATATAAATAACTTTCATAGCGTTCACTTTATTCTCAAATGTTTTTCTAGTTGAAATGATATTTTATTTCTTTGAATTTACAAACCAGATTTTCATGAGACTTAATGTAGTTTCACTGTTTTCTCCTAAAGTTATGCAAGTACTCTGTCTTTCCTGTTTAATTATTCTAATTGATTGGCATCAAAAACTAGTGCGGAGATTTCATAGGAATGATGTTAGAGTAACCTATGATTGGTATATATTTTAGGTGATAAGATAAGGTTCTTAGTAAAATAATGCAAATTATTACTTAGAGAAAATTCTCATTATAAATATTAAAGCAATGAAGTCTGTAGCAGCTTTGTTGTGGTTTTCAGAATCTTTCTATTTTATAAGTCGTCTATTAAACATTGCTTTACTTTTATATCATATCCTTATTTTAATTCAGACATTATTTTTATGTTACATCCTTAATTTACATAAGACAGTACTTTTATGTAAACAGTAGATGTTAATTTTTATGTTGTTAGCACGCACAGGTTTTTAGACTTTGTTTTGTAGATGATTTGAATCAATGTAATTTATCAATATTCCCCCCAAAAAAAGAAGTTACTTCGTCACTGTCACATAGCTCTGTTTTTCCAAGTGGAAGTTTAAATGAATTTTTTAAATCTTTTACATTGTTTTACTAACTTCGTGCTAAGGTATTGAAAAGTGTAAACGAGATGAAAATTCATCCTTCAATCTAGAAGCTTAATTAATTTGCAGATTAAGTGTTCAGATTAAGTTAATGTTCAGATTAAGTATTTGAGATAATATTTCAAATACTTAAGTATTGTAACTCTTTGGCAAATGGCTCCAGCTTAAGCCAGTCATCACGCATTTTCATTTCTAATCTTTCAAAATTTTGTCAAGCCCATCTGTGATATTTCTCTTGTCTTTCTTCTATTTTGAACTTTCAAGTTGCTTTCTTTTCTTCGACGCAAATTGTAGCATTATGAGAGAGGTTTAGAAGAAAGTATGGTATGAAGTAACGTACATACCGGACAAGACTAAACAGTTATCATCATGTAGCATCGATGAACGTTCAATTCTGTATTTTCATCTCAAACAATGGTGTCACCATATACAGCTATTTTCTCATGCTAATTTTCTTTTAACGTATCCCGAACCTGAGTACTACAGTCCTTCCTTTACTTAGTTATAAGATATTTATGTATAACGATTTCCATTACACTGAGCATTGAAAATGTATCTTCTGGATAATCTAGTTTTGTCATTTCACATATTTTTTACATTGCAATGTCCATGCATTGAACACAGCGTGAAGTAAGATATACGTATTGGTATCGATCCACACATGTGCATAAAAATGAGTCTGTTAATATGTATAGGTATGCATACCGTTAAACTTTTAAATTTAATTTTTAAAGTAATTTTTTTCTGAAAGATTGTTCCCAGTTTATTTCAAGGCTACGATTTCCTTTACCGTTTAAATCTCTGCATTTCTTCATCTTTATATCTTGCGTTATATCACGTTTGAGATACCGTTAAATCCTAAAACGATATTCTGAGGAAATTCCTTTTTTAATAATAGTATAAAGCAATGGAATAATTTCTTGTCTACTAACTATTTAAAGGCTTACTTTCCTTTTGTTTGTGTACTTTTGCACTTTTTAAATTTACATAAAATAAACAAATGATGTTTGTGTCATGGCTAGTTGTATGACAGAAATGCAGCACATCAATTTGTAAAGTAACAAGATTCAGCAGTGTTTGAATAAGCTGAGAAATTCTTCAAATAAACAGAAAACCGAATCAGAAAGAAAGAATTAGAAATGTCGACTACTGTATCGTGAAGTCAACCAGATTAACTATGCGTGTAAACCGCACTCCTGATATGAAGCACCATGTTTGTCTGCTGATAGGAAACAAAATGGGAAAATTCACCTGCCCAAGAGATGAATTTATGTATTGTATCAAGTACTTTGCTCTTAAGTTCACCTCAAAACAGAATGCAATAGTGAAACGCTAGAGCATCTTAATTAATTCACGAAGTAAATATTTTCATAGGTTCGTATTGCGGAGTTCCGAATCGGTTTCTAAAATGATTTTGGGCGATGATTTGAGCGAGTAAGTATAATTGAAATCTCGCCGAGAAGTTCAAAAGATTAAAAGCGAAACAGTGCTACGTTACTTCTCTGAAATGGAATAAAGAACAGTTCAGTTAATCGTGAATATGTATAGAAAAAAATTAGCATTATAATTAATGCATGAAAATGTCCCCGTCAAAGGAGGTAGCAACAAAATTTCAATTTAAAAGCGAACTAATTTGCTTTCGCGAATCAGAAATCAAATTTCTGCTTCATGTATTCGCGTACGAGTTCCTTAATGTTATTTGACCAAATTTCGTAGGTGTTTACAGTGTGCAGGTTGGTAAACAACGTGGGTGACTCTTTTAACCCTTCAGCGCAAATGACGTTTAAAAATGGACACAGTATAGGAAAAAGTGTTGCAGACTTAGCGGAGATTAGATCATTTATTTTCTGTTTGCGTTCTCTAATTTTATGGTCTGGTAATTTGAGTTATAAGATTCCCAGAACGTTCTTTACACTTAGTGTTAATAACTAAGTTAACCCTTTTGGAGGTTATTTTTACTGATGTTAGCGGGAGTAATGAAATTCTTACTGAAAAATCGAATGGAAACCAATTTTACTCAAACTTTTCTCCTTTTCATTTATTTCTTTAGACTATTTAAAGTTAAAAATAATTTTTTTCGCTCAATGAGTTCATTTAGTTTCACAAAATTACTTTGCCACAATTTACATGCATAAGTAACAACATGATAAATTGTATCTCGTGGGAGAAACTTTTATTAAGTTGTTGTAAATTGCAACTCTAAAGCCTATTGTTTTGATTGAATTTCATATATGTGAATATTTTTATTCTGATTTTAGTCGCAATAGAATTTTATGCAGTTTTACTGTGTGGTAAAATGATTGCATTTTCGTTCTGCCAGATTAAAAACTACGTCTAATATTGCATAATATTACCTATTTGGTCTACCTAAGGTATTGAGTCTGACATGCCTACTCTAGGTAATGTGCGTGTATCGTACATTAATGCTACCTAAGTTTAAAATAATCTTATCTACCAAAAGTTTTAGGTAATCCATGCATAGTTTGTTAGTAAATGCAAGAATAAGAAATATTTTCTTACTTTTAATATATTATATTAAAAGGACCTTTACATTAAAAGGACATTTACTACGTACACATATACATTTACATTAAAAGGACATTTACTATATAAGAAATTATCTCATTTATCCGAGCGTGTTCTCGTGCTGTAATTGGTAGCCAGCTCTGTTAGCATCAGTTATTTGAATTTTGCCTAATTAAGTTGATTTCCCCCGATTCCTGCTCTAAAAAGCTTGACGGTCGGTGGCGTCCGAATTAAACTGTGGGGAACGATAATTCGTCAGCACTTGAAACTTATCGACTGGATCTTAGGCTTCTCTCCAGTAGCTATTATAGAAGGAAAGAATATAATAAACTGTCTCATTCCCCTCCCATGCGCTCAGAAGTTCCAGCTAGTGGTGGAAGATCAGTGGATCAAATCCCGTGAGAGCTTTTTCTGATTTCTCACGACAATTGTTCTGAAGAATTCTAATGGCGGTATGTTTAAAAGTATGCAATTATTTCGTAAATTGAAATTCATTCATTTATATTTATTTATGCGTATTTAGCAACAAAATCTCTTCGGTGTATTTAATTTTTGAACTGATAGCTATATCGGCTGATAAATTCTATTTACAAAAAACTCGAAAAGTAAAATAAGTAAAATGGAACGCTAAGAAAAAATAGGTTGACCGGTAAGGTTTTTCTTGAAATACCGCAAATATGAATAATGTCTAAATAAATATTCAGCATAAACAGCTATTACATACTCTTAGGCAACTCTTTGCTAAACTCACGCATAAGTAGCTTGGTACTCTAACAATAAGTCTTGCACTCTGGAAGCTAGATTTTCCCAAACATGTAGGTTCTCTCGAAAATTGAAATATTCAGAGTGATTTTGCCTTGGTATTCGGTGCCATCTCTAAGTCTCTATAGACTATAAATAAAAGATTTGCTTAAATAAAGACATATCTTTTGAAGCACAAGCGACAGATCGGTAGAAAATATGTACATGACCCTGCACATAAAACCGAAAGCAAAAGCTTCCATTGCACCACTAGATACTCACCCGACAGCTCTTCCACTGAGCTTCTATTTCAGCAAATACATTATTCATGTGAAACTAAAGAATGCGTAATCACGCTTGCATGAATTATACGAGTAGCACCTCAAGGACCTGTCTTCAAGAAGAATAAAGAATATGGCATAATGAGAAAAGAAGCCGATGTAATTTATGGCATGCCGAAAACATTCTTTATTTAGAAGAGACTAAAAGAGTTTTCACTTTAAATTCCACTTTTGGAAGGTTAAGTGCAGAGAAGAATACTATTAACAACAGCAAAGTGAAATAAAATATTAAAGCCAGAAGACGTATATCTTATTAAATTTAGCAGAGAAAGCCTAAGCAGTCTACGAACTAATTCCAACAATGTCACGTTATTCGACAAATCGTTCCACGCTTATCTAATATAATTCGCTCTATCAATTTTTAAATAACAAAATTCTTTTTTAGGCTTCAAATAGCGGGTAAAAAATCAATGATCTGTTGGAGATGCTTGTCTAGACAAAACAAATTAAATCTAATTTAGGAATTTTCATGGTTATATGCATTATCCCAGGAATTTGTTACATATGTATATAAAGAGTCATCTTCGATGAACAAGTAGCAAACAGCAGTAGGACTAATTTTTAAGCGAAGCACGTTATGCGAAATGGAGGAAAAATTGGCAGAATATTTAATTTTGTGACCAAAACTATTTATGAAATGCGCTTTTTGAAGTTGGATATGTTTTGTTAGTTCAATAATGTAGTTGATAAATGATGTGTTTACTTATATCTTAATTCTTTTATCTGTATGGATACCTATATCCATCAATAAAATAACAACATGATTATTTCAACCGTATATGTAAAGTAAAGCCGTAAATGTCATACACATTCATACTATCCACTTTTAAGAAGCCATTTAGTTAGTGTCATTAATTGCTTAGTACATCAGTCTTTATTCGGTAAGTACTACTCTGAAATTCTCATTAGTCTTAAAAGGCTTGTAAGTTTGAAACGATGTTTAAGGAGCGGACCTTGTTACATCTTTTTTCGTCTGAATAGAAGTACTTTAGAATGACAAAAAAATCACTAAAGAACTTCAGAATAACAAATACAAAGCAAAATCTTGATTACCTGTATTAGTATCAGAAGTTTCAAAATTAAATCACCAAGTCGTTGAAATCATATTTTCTTCTTTTCCGTAAATCTTTATCATATTATGAAGTAGTTAATTATAGCTTTCGTTTATTTGAGGAATGACGGGAATCAATTTAAATAGTTATCAACATAAAAGTGTGGAGATTCTACGCTTTTTCCTTAATAAAAATTTTCTATAATTGAGATTAGCATATTGTCTCAAGTTTAGCATTGCGTCATGAACATCATGAATTTAGCCTGTTCTCCTCAACAGAACACTCTAACAAAACAAGACTAAGACATCATTTATATTACCGTGCATGTTAAGGTATACGACTACGTTTTAAACGTCAATTTTGATGAAATTTTTCAAAAAACGTTTTGTTACTTTATAATTTTGTTACTTTGAGTTTATACATTAAGCTTCCACAAACTACTTTTATTTTGTCTCTCCAATCATTAGAAGCAGATTTATGGTTGTTCTTGTTCTAACCAGAAGTTTCTGGTTAAAACCCGGAAACTGATGTCTGAAGGTAAGCATAAATAATTATAAAATGAGAATTTTTCATTTGAACACTTTTGACGATGTTCAAAAGATGATTTTGAACTTTCTATTTGTTGTTAAGTGCTCAGGAACAAAAGTAATTTTGCAGTTTAATTTTCATACTTGGCAAAATTTTTCTTCTCTTCGGTGTGTGTTTGCATTAAATTAATTCTATTTTTTTGTAAAATTTTATTTCTTTTTTCAATTTTCCTGTAACAAAAAAAAACTTTAACTTAAAATATTACTATAGTAATTTTATGAAACTTTCCACAAATATTCTGTGAAATACTGTGAATTAAATGGGCCAAAAAATTTAGGTTTATGTACATATCAAAGATATTTTCAGACAATTTTGTAAATGAAAAGAGAGAAATTTCTCGAAAAATAGCTAGCGCGTGTGCTCAAACAGGCATATTTATAAAACATTTTATTTTATCACTTAGTTTATAGTCCACATAATTCCTTATACCTTAATTAATAGTCACGAATGTAAAAGTAAAATATTGATAAATATTTTTGTGAGAACATATCTAGTAATCTTTAAATTTAATACATTTTTAACCCCGTGGGATTCCAACCTTTTACCTAACAGCTAAATGTGAGGAACCTTGCTAATAAGATAGGTGAATAATCGCTTGAGTTAGTGAACAAAGACGTAAGACTCAAGAAGGGTTAATTATCTTTTATTATTCAAAATAAGAGTATACAGTCGGCTCCTTTGTCAGAGCTTACAGCAAAGTTTTGAACTCAAAGTAATAAGAAATAAATCTTAAGTAATGCTTAACTAAAAAGATATAGCCGAAGTTATCAAGATTCTGAGAAGTTGGTCCCTAAATCTCAAATAAGCTGGCGAAGCTATCAAGAGCCTGAAAATACCGCCGAGCATAGTAATAGCTTAGAGAGACGTAGCCAAAAGACGAACGCGATCTAGTCAGAAACTCTGATTCTCTAACGAAGTCAGTGGAACTTCGACTTTAATATTACTCTTATTCATTTGCATTAAACGCGAATCTGAAAACACATTCTGGTAGGAAATTGTAAAGTGAAATTAGGAGACTTAGGAAAGTAGCTTTAACCAAAAAATAACTGTTAGAAACTTAGGATAAACTTTTCAATCCAAAATGTAAGAAGAAAACAAACAATTACACTTTGATACTATGTCTATCCTCTGGTTTTAACATTTTAAGTAGTATTCTGATAAATAACACCAATAATAAATTTGTTTGCACTAATTTGCAAAATCTGAGTGACGAACGTAATCGGATATCTTAGATGCATTCATTAGGGACTACAAGTCATACATTGAGAATGTATGATATCTTTAAGCCTTTTGTAAGTACTTTTTTCCTTCCTCACCGCATGGCATCGGGGTGAAATTAGTAGCACATCCGACTAGAACTCGGAAGATATTGTTGCGTTCGATCTGAGTCAGGCTATCGCTGAGTTTTCGCGTTTCCTGCTTTGATAAACGCCTAAGAGAATCTATAAGTAGTGCCTATCTAAAATGTGGTGCATAATAATTTGTCGTAACCTAATTTCCCTCCCCTCTCCAGTCACTGTTTAATGAGGTGAGACTATAAGGAATTTTTGCTTTCCTTAACGAGTGGCTTCGAAATGGAAGCATGTTTTGCTGGAAGTCGAAGGATGCAGAGTTAGAATCCTTGCGAACGTTTTTCTGATTAATACTGCGAGCGCATCAAATCATCTCTGCATAAGCCTCTACAATCTGAGCAAACACTTTCATTGAACCATAACATTTAAAAATATTTTTAAATAAAAATTATGAATTCGCTTGGTTATATATGAGATTATACTGCCTGTTTTTTTGACCAAGGGATGGCCTTAGCAATTGTGTAATACCGAGCAATACTTCAGTATAAATATACATTGTCTAGTTATAAATATTCTGCTATAAGTTTTAAAGTTACATTTGAATGATTACGCGTTTAAGACGTAGATATTTGACTCATCGCCTACAGAAGTTTTTTTACTAAGTAGCTTTTTTAATTAAGTAGCTTTTCACAAATGTAAATGTATTAAAAAGAAGAAGACAGTGCCTTATTAATTCAACGGCTAGGATTTACGCCAAACGGCCTGGAAATGTAAATTGGATTTAAGTTTTGAGACATCGCTTCGTAGTTTAGTTATCATCAAGGCTTATAAGTTTAGTGTTACCAGTTTTCTACTGACGTTTTTATCCAATATGCCTAAAAAGGTAATATATACATTTTTAGGCATATAGTGGCTTGTTTAAATACGTAAATATTTTCCTTTACATACATTAGTTTCTATAATTTTGTTTGACTTTGTTTCCAATTATTCTAAGAATAAATTAACCGATCACTGAAACTGTTGCGCGCTACGTTTCAAATTAAAATTTCAAATTTCATTTTGACAGAATTATTAAAACTTCGCCATCAGATGGACTCAATCCGACACAACATCAGTTGTTAAAAGCTTGAATTTTGGGATTATTTATTGAAGCGCATTAGAAAGGCGGGGATGGCGAAGCTTATACTTGCCTTCCCGCCCTCTGGGGAACAATGGTGTGGCAGGCGCAGATTCATCGAAGGATATGGAGATGCAACATGACACTGCCTCAGACACTTCCATTAAGGCAGGATAAAATATTACTCTGATATAGAGAGGAATTTGGGGTTAGATGCCGTCCCAGGCAACCGCGGCGATCTTTGATAGATAAATAAAGCTTCTAAGTTAAATACACACCGATAATGATAACATTACGAAGGATGTTCAAATCGTGGAATTTTGTGTAACGATTTCTCTCGCCTTGTGCTTGGGGGATCATCAGCAAAATGAATATGCTACTGTTTAAAATGAATAACTAGGGGTTAACTTGGTATGGTTTTTATAGGAAGAGGAATGCAGTCAGAATTAATGTGGAAGGAATTTTATTCTGGTATTTGTCAGACTTCATCCTCTAGCCTAAGTCATTATCAGACTTTAATCACTTACCTACATAAAAGGAGCTACGACGAAACTGATTTTTAATGATATTTCTATGATATTGTAAAAATTAAGTAGCTGCGCTATATAGCTGAAAATTACAAATGATTGCTTTATTAAATAATCTTTGCAGAATCGTTTCGATTAAAGCAAACCTTCACATATGAAGTTCAGTTACATATGAAGTTAAGTCAAAGCAAACCTTCACATATGAAGTCAACAATTTATTTCGATTACTTTCCATACACACTACACCACTACAGATTTACCTTTTCCCAATTGTAGCTTTTATTTTAAAAACAATTTAAAATTATTTTAGATGAACTAGTTCATTGCTGGTACATTATTCTAACAGTTCCATACTAAGCAAAAAAATACAACCGGGGCAGTTTTATTTCAGTTTTTTGTTTCAAGAATAAATGTAAAACAAAGGTTGGAATTTAACGCAAAATTCTTAGGGTTCGTACAATGATTTATCCCCCCAAAAAATTTATACTATTTTCTTCCTTTTCTGATGGGTATGAAAACGAAATCCGTCTTTTAAACAAATGCTTAAATATTTTCAAGAATTTTCGGAAGTTAAAAAGGCTTCATATACAGATTTTTCAGAATTTTTATAAAGTTCTGGTGGTTAAAGCTCATGCTTAATTGTGAATTAGATCGCCACATTAGACAAAGTAAAGCTTTCTTGTCGAGATACTGATGAAGCATAAATGCAAAACGTAAACTTAACACTAAAATAATGTAAAAAATAGGAACTTTAAAGTACTGTTTCTATTTCAGTATAACTTTGCCTTTTGCTAAAGATGATATTATTTTTGGAATGGATAGATATCGAACACACCACAGAAAAAATATAGCAGCATATCAGAACAAAATGAATATTAGATTAGTTAATAATAGAATAACTTAATAGAAAGATTAATGAATGACACAGAGATTTTTTACAGTGACTATAAATATGTAAAATAAAGTAAGTCTTCTACTTTTTCTAATAATAAAAATGCTTGCAGTTTTACTGAAAAGAAGTCTAGTGCTGAAAAAACAAATGCTCACGTAACTGATAGGATGAAATCAAATCTTATTAATTATATCAAATGTATTTTTAAATAAAAGTTTCCTCGCATTATATTCGACATGGGAAGATTAATTTAATTAGTAGCCTTTTCAATGATAAAAGAAACAATACATTTTAAAATGGGCAGAAAATAAAATAAAAATCATCAAGTCACTTGACATATCAGGTAAGTACTTTACTTCAGACATTTAATGAAATCACACTCTCTGCTAAGCTCTCACTTCTTTTACGCATACTAATAGTTTAACAAAGCTAAGATTATTCTTAAAGCTGTAATGGATGAAGTATGTTTACTACTGCTTCCGAAAGCGATCAGAAACCCTCTTTGTTCTTTTGAATACGACTAGAAATTCCTTTTGTTCAAACTTGCAAAACTTTGTCTCGTTAAAGAACAAAAGATTTTCATTTCTGTATGAGCAGTAATGGCGTATGTCAGATCTCAGTGGGTACTGAAATCTTTCGTTTTATATCTTCATGGCATATTTGTGTTCATTTACCAACCTTCGTGATTCTTCATACTCTTGTACTATACTTTAAATTTATTGAGTCTTTTAAGGGATTATTCGTGCATCGTCCACCAAAACATTTCTTGGACTGTTACTTAAAGAAGACAAAGAAATTAATGACTTAAATAACGAATTATAAATTTTTGATGCTGTAAATCTCATTGTTAAAACTTGTAATATAGTTAAATACTTAAAGCGAAACGGAAGGTGACGTGGATGAATAGGCAAAAGCTTCAGGCTCTAAAATGAAATTTGTTTCTGGTGTTCGAGTGTTCGAAAGCATAAGTAAAGAAAATGCAAAAGTTTTGGTGAAGAAGACAAAGAACTACGAAGGGTATAGCATTTTATTGAGCTACTATATTTATAACGCAGACACGCAAAAGGATGCAGTGGAAGAGTGTGATGAGAAAAGTTAAAATGCAAGTATCATTGCTGAAGGTCGAGTTGTGGAGTGTGTAGATAAACTGTTTTACTGTGCTAATGTGCAAACCTTAAACAATAGATTTATTTCTGAACAGACAACCTTGAAGCTGTTGAAAAGGCTTTTTGCGATCAGTACAATGAAATGTCAAATCAGTAGAAAGGAGATGCATATATAAAAATCAGCGCCATGTCATTAAACGTTACATCAGGGCACGCAAAAGGTGAGGAGTTTGCGCGAGCAGTATAAGAAAACTTAAAAAGAAAAGGAAAGTAAGGCCCATTTCCAGGCATTCTTCTGCTAGTGAAAGTGAAATTTTGCATGCAGTGTGGCTAAAAAAACACCAAGATGCCTTTACAAGTGGTAAAATGATTAGCAAGCTGCAGAAGGGGCGTAGTTTGACGTCTGTCGGCCAGGAATATAGAATTGATAAAAGTGTCTTTTCACTAGTTTGGAAAGACTTCGAAACGACAGGTGCAGCTGTAAGAAAAATTGGTTATAGTCAACTAAGGAAAACAGTGGTGCTGGATGACGCTAAATCGCCCTGCAGGAGAAAAGAGATCGAAACTAGACAGAGAGCAATATTGCTCAGCACACCGGCTGCCGTAGGCGTCTCGGTTTACTGTAGCAAAATGACTTCATAAAGAGGGCTTATTTGCCCGGCTTCCTGAACGCTGCATACCATTGACAGCAGCCATTCGACGACACCCTTTGGAGTGGTGTAGAGAATACAAAGCCAGGACATCTGATCAATGAAGTCATGTTCGTTTTACAAATGAAATTTGTTTCATTCTGATAAACGATTATCGGCGCCAATTGAAATGGAAAGAGGTAGGAACACGTGTTCATCTCATTAACATCAGGAAAAATACTGTTGGTATAGTCATGGCATGTTTATATGGGGAGCCATTATGATAAAAGGACCGACAGATCGTCACATTTTCGACAGAAGTTCACTTACCGAAGATCGTTACTGTGCTGAAGTTATTCTTCCCCTGTGCGTCTTTCCGGGGGGCCACTGGACCCAACATTGTTATTTTGGGTGACAATGCACGGCCACACAGGACTCATGATATAGAGGAGATCTTGAAAAGTGAAGATGTCCACAAAATGGATTAGCCAGTGGGCTTGTTTTGAATCCTATTGAACAGATGTGGTACTTTAAGGAGACGCCTGGTGGCATGCTCATTTATATTTGAGATTAGCCTCTGAAAATGATCAGACAACTGAAACACATTTTCCTTGAAAAATAGGAGCTCTTATCCCGAAAACTGTTAGACAACCTTACGTTAAATATCGATAGACTTTGCAACACAACCATTACAGTTAGTAGAAGTCATATCCCTTACTAATTCTGTTTGGTTTGTTGTTTCTCGCTCTTGTTCTGAAAAATATTTATATGAACGCCATTCTGTCAAGCCTTTTTCTATTCATTCCGTACTGTATAAGTCTTAGCCATGTTATCATACTTCCCTCGTCTTTTAAGTCCTATATTTTGTTTCTGTATTATAAATTTCGTATCCCAGTTGAGTTTTTGTGGAATTACGGGAAAAATCAGAAAACGATGCTTATGTTTTTCCCACTAGTGTATATATGGTTCGTTCTGCTTTGTTTATGGCAAAGCACTCGACGGCTATCTGCCTAAGGATAGGGATGCCTTCGTGGAAGACGTTCTAAGGGAAATGGATCGTATACACGTTACATATGGGGAAGACCACGAAAACGCCCATGTAAAGTTAGCCCGTTCACCAGGATTCGAATCCTGGACTGAACTATCAGTGTTCAGCGACTTTACCTCTCGTCCGTTGGTAAGTCTCAGTGTATATGTTACCGTTAAAGTATATAATGCAGTGATTTCATAGAATACCTAGTTATTCCATGAAATAACTGATCGTGTCCGTTAAAGTGTGTAATATGTTAGTAATTTGACACTTTAACTAGTTATTATATGAATTAACTAGGTATTCTATAAATAAACTAATGATAGACAATTAAAATGAAAAAGAAGCAATTTATCTAATTTATGCAGCGTATAAATGGTATTTATGGAAACGTACCATAAAATAATTTGCTACAACAAGGATTACTAAAATGACACTTGGAATTACAAAGAACATTATTTCTAAAAGAAACACATTTTTTGTCGACACACAGGGTTTTACACGAACATTCCATATTGTTAAACGAAACGTAAATGTACCTTATACTAAAAAGCGAGATATATGATATAGATTATTTTACACTTTAACGGGCTGCAGATCGTTATTCTATGAAATAACTAGTTAAACCATGAAATACAAGAGAGTTTTACACTTTAACGGACACGATCAGTTATTTCATGGAACAATTAGGTATTCTATAAAATAACGGATTTCATACTTTAACGGTAACATATATACGAGTATTACAAAGGTTCTGTCCCTATTGAATAGCACTTTGCAAATTTAAGTAAATAATAAAATAGCTCCATCAAAGAAATTGAATTCTTAAATTTACATTTGTTAAATCTGAATATGACAAGATAAAGGCTAAATATCTTACCAGAGTTCTCTTTTCATTTTTGAGATTACATTCCTTTATTACAGTTATTCGTATCTGAGATTTTGTTTTTGTAACTTTCGTTATGCTTTGTAACATTTGATTCAAACTGAAGATATAAATAAATGTCTTACTTTCCAAGGGTTAGAGTATGCAATATGAATTTCATTTTAATTTTACTAACTGTCAACTGAATGGGCATTATAACTTCTCATTTTGGTTCTGTAGACTAGTATGCAAAATCCAAGGAACATTATATCTTGACGCTGAAAATCTAAGAAACAGTAAGGTTTTCAACTAGAGCTTTGATGCATATAATTCAAGCTTCATATTTCTGTTACTTATTTTCTGGTTACCTATTTCTGTTACATAGTTTTAGTCTCCATATTTTGAGTTATGGGTCCCTTTCTAATTTATTTTTCTAACTGTTACGATTATTATTATTATTTTGAAGTGTACTTGCGAACTTCCCAACAACTTTTAATACCAAAGTTCTACTCTTATTAACTTTTTTGTTTATAAACAGTCGTCGATTTATTATAGGTATAAAAAGATTGCTATAAAAATCTCGGATCGATGAAAATCTAGAAGGCTATTTGGCACATAATATTTCACCATTTCATCTAAAATATCCACACTGTATTTTGTAGCGTTTTACGATGTTATTTCTCTGGAAGTCTTTTTACTCCTTCATTTATACTATGTAAGGTGAGAAAGATTAAGCTGTTTTTATCTAATGTCCCTTCACATATTGTTGACGTTCTGTCACCATGTTTAGAGCAATTATACTATGAAGAGCTGAACCGTGATGTGTTCTGATGCTTACCTTCACCTTCACAAACGTGAATTTCAAGCCGTTTAACCGAAGATAGTACTTATTCTCGAAGTAATTATTGCTGCATCTAAAAGAGAAATGCTAATCTAAAAGAGAAAAATGCAGCAATAATTACTTCTCAAAATAATTATTGCTGCATCTTTCTCTTTTAGATTTTAAAGGTTTTTGAGAATATCAGTACTGATATTTCCTTGGTGTCCTCTTGCACTGAGAAAATTGTTTGTAAATTTCATAAACTTCATTTTCGATAGTTTCATTTTTAGATGAATCTAATTTCTTACAATTATTAAAAACATTTTTCCTACATATTTCCTGGTGCTATTTATAAATATCAGATTCATTTTCGATGAGAAGCCTAATGAGAGCTTGCAATATTTACCGAAAAAAGTATAAGCTTTCAAATATCGGGCTTTAAAGGAAGTTTCCTGCCACCGCAAACAGTTTGCGTTGTCATGATTTATCATATTTTCGCAAACGAATTTTGGCATTTGAAAGACAGAGACTTGCTTTAGAACACTGCGTTGTGAAATTTGTAAAAAGTATCGTTATCATTAAGTAAAAGGTGAATGAAATGGGCTATCAACGCTACCAGATTAAAACCACCATTTACTTTCAGTTAATTTTCAAAAAGTCAGCCACAGAATGCCACCCAAATAATGTGTACAGCTTTAGGTACTAATGTTGTATCATATGACACTGTGAAGGTTTGTTACCGAAAATTTGAAAACAAGGACTATGACATTTAGGCAGGAATGGCCGGCCTACTGATGTTGATGAGAACCGCCTGCGAGAACTTGCAGAAGACGATCAGTATGTAACCACTCGACAGCTTGCTAAGGAGTTTGATGCTAGTGCCTTGTCTGTTAGTCGTGCTATACTTTTTATAAACTTGACGTACAAGTTCAATCGTTGGGTGCCACATGACTTGACTCAAGCAGATAAGGACAGACGTGTTCGGGCCTGCCCTAACCTGCTCGAATATCAACGCAAGGACAAAATTCTGGACCGGAGCGTCACTTCCGATGAAACGTGAATTTACTTCAACTACGCAGGCCAAAAAGGGGGTTGGTATGCTCCCGGTAAGCTCGTCGGCAACGTCGCAGAATGCAACTTGACTGACAGAAAGCTATTGTTTTGTATCTGGTACCGTGGTATTTTCCACAAAAAATGTCTGGAAAAAGGTAAAACCCTCAACAGTAAGGTGTACAGCGAGATGCTAGTCCATGTGTTGACACTGCTATCAAGGAAAAATGTCAAACTGAGTTTCGGGATATAAAGGTTGCCATAGGGATATAAAGGTTTATAAAGGTTATAAAGGTTTTCATAAAGATAATGCAAGACCATATATGTCTGTATTAACCGACTGGACTCTGTACGGACTCGAATGTGATCTTTTGACACACCTACCATATAACCCGATATAGCTCCTTCAGACTTCTACATTTTTCACACCTGCAGCTATATTTTGCTGGTGTTATTTTCCATTGTGCTCAGGACGTCCGAAATGAGGTTGACCTTTTTTCCGACTCGCGACCACCAAGTTTCTGGGCCGAAGGCTTTGGAAACTATTAAAAAGTTGGCAGAAAATCATAGATTTGGGCGGTGATTACTACCCGCAGTAAAGATACTGCATTCATGTTTTTTATTTTTTTTAACTTTAATAAGAACGTTTTTTGGTGGAAAACTATCGTTACAACCAGATACTTATACTTTTGCCCCCAGAGACGCTGCTAGTTTGACTCACGTTTTTACGTTCATTGACTGTTATATTGTGCAAGAAATGTTCATTTCAGATAAGAATCTCATTATTGAAGACTTGTTGATTTTGCCGCATTGAACAAAAATTTGAAATTCGGTTTTATCCATCAACTATTAATTATAGATAAAGGATAATTGTTTCATCTCTTTCAAAATTGAATTAAAGTAGGTTAGAGAGTTTGACATGCTTTAGGGGCATAAACTAGTTTCAAACTCCTAACAAACGTAAAGTGAATTAACGCCGTGTCTGAAATTAACTACAAGGTCTTGGTAAGATTTAAGCCAAATTCAAATTTAAAAAGTAGACTAGTGGTCAAAGACTACATAATTAAATTTAAAGCGAAGTTGGGTTAAAACTCTAATGGGCGTAACAATTTAAATGTCGGCAGCAAATAACGCAAAGCCGACTAATTAACGTATTACAGATAACAGAACTAAAGTAATGTGGGCTCGAGAGGCAGAAACACGCTCCGTTTTACAATCCATAAACCTCAACTTGTAGAAACATTAGGTTATTTCGGAAGCAAGAGTGATGAAAAATGAGCAACGCCTTCGCCGGAAATCGAACTACGGACCTCTCGGTTACGCGTCGAGCGAGCTGACCACTACACTACGAAGGCATGCCAAGAAGACAGGATAAATACCTTAAATACTCCCCCTTTTAAAGGGTGACTGGGCATTAGGGGACCCAATCGCTAATTCCCGGTGGTGGAGAATCATTATCCACCACTTTTTTTAGTTCGGGCGCCACTATACAGACATTAGGTATTTTTTGAAATCAGGAAAGTGAAGAAATAAACAATGCCCTTCCCAGGACTCGAACCACGAACCTCTCGAATACTCGTCGAGTGTGCTGACCACTACACAACGAAGGCATGCGAAGAAAGAAGGAGAAATACCTTATACACTCCCCCTTTCAAGGGGTACTGGGGATTAGGGGATCTAATCGCCAAATCCTGGTGGTAGAGAATCATCATCCACCACCTTTTAGTTCGGGCGCCACTTGTAGAGACATTAGGTTATTTCCGAAGCAGGAGTGATGAAAAATGAGCAATGCCTTCGCCGAGAACCGAACCACGGACCTCTCGGTTACGTGTCGAGCGTGCTGACCACTACACCACGAAGGCATGCTCAGAAGGCAGGAGAAATACCTTATAAACTTAAATGCTCTCAAACTCATTTACATTTCTGATGAGAAAACGGAAAAGGAAAGTTTTAGCAAAGATCTAAATCATAACTAAATAAATATTTTGCACAGTGTAATCGACACCAAAAGTTAGACTCGCAGCTTTTACTTTTGGACCACTTGTCTGACTTGTTGGGGCTAAAATCCACGAAGCAGAAATAAAATTTAATGATCAGCCTATGAATAATATGTAATGTGCATCCCTTTTGCTGATGGATACTTGTAGGACTTTTCGAATGTTCTTTGTATCAGAAAGCTCTAGTATGCCAACAGTAGGTTTCTGCTGGTGAATTACAATCACCGGTCTTCCTTTTACAGTATAGTATAAATTATACTGACATCCTTAGTCCCACCTACATACGACGGCAGCTTTGCAATGCGATACTTGTTTTGCCTTCTTTGCTGCTATACTAGTCGTCGATTCCCCTATGCAGGGCACTAAAATATTTATATCATCGGTTCAAGTTAAAAATTATTTTTAGAACTGAAAGCTTTCATGAAACCACCTTCGAACAGTGTTTATGCGTTTCTGAGGTAGAAAGAGGAGAGACAAAATGTGACAGGATTCAGATTTTTAACGTCACACCGGAGAATTTGTTAAGGTTCTCGCGCCCTCGCTGGGCATCGCAGGTTACAAATGCTCTTGGACTCACTCCTGTTAACACAATTTATTGTCTTTTTAGCTTTGTTATTAAGCATTGCTTTCCTTGCACTTACGCCACATAAAATTCAAGAGCAAAATCGCAAAATATTTAAAACCAGCATATCTTTAGAATTCTCGGTAGAATGTTAGGGGCTACCAAATGTTTTTTCATATTCGCTATATTATTTCTTTGAAAACTAGTCGCTCAAGCTGCCAGCCGCCTGAAAGAGTTATAAAAGAAAGAAATATATATATATATTAATAATGGTTTTTGTTAGATGTTCATTTACAGTGTCTTTGCCTCACTGGTGGAACCCCTGGTGCCCTCTAGTGAGGCAAAGACACTGTACAAAAGACATTGTAGAGGCAAAGACACTGTAGACACTGAAATTAAAACCCTGTTTTTTGTATTCTTTTTGTAAACAGTAGACACTTCGGTTTCGAATCCGTGTGATGGACGGATAAATTGATTCGTACAGTCATGAGAGAAAAGGAGAGGCAGTACAAGAAAATGTATTCAAACATTAATTTTTCCTTTTGAATGTTTTATGTGAATAAAATGTGATGTCAAGAAATAGAATTGTGGTTTTATCTGTAAAGAGATTGCCGGCTGAAACATCGCCGCTAATTTCAACGATACATCAGAAAAGTAAATAAATTTTGTCTTTGGTTTTAAATCAGTTAAATAAAATTGAACCTGCATACGTCAGTGGATACTGACAACTTCGATCAACAGTAATTGATTAATTACGTAATTTAATGATTTTAATGAGTCCAGCTAGTGTCATTTCATAAAAATATTTAATATTTCTAATTAGACATCTCATGATTTATATGCATTTTCATCTAAATCAATCAATAAAAAGAAGCAAAAATATTTTTAAAAACTGCGTTTATTGCTTTTCAGCCACTTGGTTTCCTACTCAGCAACGGAAAGATTAAATTTGAAAGTTAAATATCACACTTTTTACGGAACTGCAACACGCTAGTTCGTGTAAATACTAAATATTCTATTTGAAGTAGTACCAGCACATCGCTAGCAAACAACCCGAATTTGTGGATTAAAACTGAAAGCTAAATATCTTACATTTTCTCGAATGGCAACAATTAGACACTCTGAAGATAAAGATACTTTGTTTCGAGTTATGTTGCCACTTATTGCTTTCAAATAGCTGTTGCTAAACGAAAAGTCGTTAAATTTGTACAGACTTATTTCACAAATAAGTCAAAAACAGAATCAAAATTCAAAATTCGGGCTTCGAGTTGCCTATGTTCCGGTGAAGGAATAAGTGTATTTAAAATTTGATGGTTCTAGGTGCCATCATTCTTCCACAGTATGAGGAACATGCATACGTACAGGCAGATTCTCCGAAGAAGCAAAAGTGATACAGAGAAAAAGTGAGTTTCGAGACTTACAGCACTTCTGATGCTAAAACCTTGAAGACACTCAAGACATAATATAGCAAAGCGGAGAATACAGTAATACCTTGTACACAATGGTCAACACATTGAAAAGTGTTACGGCACTGATTAATTACGCACTAAACTGAGTAGCACACCGTTTGTTTTGATACGTAATTCATGACATATCTCATACTTCATATGTAACACAGTAAGGAATCTGGTATTGACTGAAGCTTCTCTGAGAAGGATACTAATGAGGGGACTATGGTAAAAGTAGAATATTGATCTATGTTTATTATTATAATTTTATTTCTTGTTATAGCTACAACTGTTCTGGCTCCGTTTTTAATTTTCTTTGATCTCTGTAGTTCAGTATACAAAATAGCTAATCTGTTAGAAATGAAATTTTCAGTGTAATAAATCTATTGAAGTAAGTAAAATTACTGCAGATCTGAAGAAAATTCATAAGTTTTAACTGCTGCCTTAGACATTTTGTGGAAAGATTGTTAGATCAATGAATGACTAAATTTTATCATACGAAAAATTAAAAGACAGCATCGAGTAAATACCTTTAATGAATTGCTAAAGTATTAAAGAACCTCTTTTTTAAGAGTGAATGATCAGTGATCGAGGTTGAAGATATAAGTTGGGAAAGAATACCTAAAGGAAATGGAGCGGACCCGCTAAAGTATCGGGAAAGAGGAAGTTGTTGGGCTAGATTAATTAAAAACAAATTGCTTAAAAAAGCTGCTCCGTATGAAAGATGTAAGCAAGCCAACTAAGCATAAACAAGTTTATTCGCAAAGTTTTGTCGATACTAATTATGCAGTGAGAGAGCCGATATGTATTTCCGTGAATATATCGATTATAGAGCTTACATCAATTAAGAAATGCCTTCCGTTCTTTAACTTTCGGGAAACAGGTTATTCTGATTCTTTTAGACAGAAAAGTTTTCTTGAGTGTTATCCCAGTATAATAGCGGAATAACACTCAAGCTTTTGTGCTTGTGAAATAGAATTTCTCAATAAAATGTGTATGGAATATGATTCGAAATTTTAGAAAGTAATTTTGAAGAAAAGAAAAATTGTTTCCTTATTTGTGTCTATGCCCACATGAATGTATGTTAACTATACAATTTAGCAGAATTCAGAGCCTAAAGCTGAGGTTTTCAATCGTCTCTCTATATGGACTGCTTGGAGAAATTCCAATAATCTGAGTTTCTTATCAAAGAAAAGGTTTATTCTTCACTCCACTTTCATCAAACACCAGTTAATAATTTTATCAAATTTCCCAAAACAGTTTCCATCTGAAGATGAAGTTGCGTTGCTAAGATAACATAAAAAGCTGGAGTTAACCTTGGTCGGAAAGAGAAATCTACCTCCACTCTAAAATGCTATTATACTTCAGATTCACAGTGAATTATAAAATACAGCATTAGAAAAACAAAGATTGATAAGACGACAAAACTGTATTTAAATCATATAAAATAAAATTCTTTTGAGAAGTGGTATCTCGCAGATTCCTGCAATGGATAGGGCGAAATTTAAAGAGTTATTGACAACAAAGAGTGAAACTCGATTTCGAGGGAGAACTGCAACTGTCAGGAAGGAATTGATTTTATCCGATAACATCGATGGTAACAACAATGAAAGAGACCAATACTTATTGAAGATACAAATATTACGTACTTTGCCGAACCACTAGAAAGACCTACACCTAACACACGGGTTTTATAAATTCTCTGTGGTAATAGGAAAACTGAAACAGTTAACTACATGTCTACTATAGAGATAGACTTTGCTTTACTATATTGTGAACTCTCATTAGCAGTTTCCCGGCAGTAATAGTTGCATGCATATTTGTTATTTTAAATTTGTAACTCGCCGCCCAACCGGTATAGTGGTTAGCGTACGGCTGACTGCCGTACCGAAGGGCCCGGGCTCGAATCCCGGAGAAGGCATGGATGTTTGTAAATGTATAGCGTCGGTGCAGCATGGCGGCACTCTAAATATGCGGCGAGTCGAAAGTTCTCTCGTATGGTTTGGTGAAAGGATACAGAAAATAGAGGAAAGTAGTATTGCTAAACTCCATTGAGTTTAGAGGGGTAGGAGACCCTCGGGCCCGTCCCCCGGGGTGCTCTCCATCAAAATTTGGGGGCGGAACTGAGCAAAATCGCACTGTCATCTGTAAGGTGCTAAAGGTTGTTGACAGCGACAGGCGTATCTTGAGCGTTCCTTGCCATGAGTATTTTCGTGGGCTTGGGCTGACGTTGTTGTCAGACAACTGAGCATAAGTAACAACAAATTTATAACTCAAGTTTCATTTATGAACATCAGACATTTTTGGTTTAATGATTTGCAAGAGCTTTAACCCACTTATTTAATATTCACGCGGTCATTCAAGTAAACGAAAAGCTTACATCAGATCTGTCAGTTAAGAGTTGAATTTTATAAACGAATTCAAGTAAATTGTTCTTTGAAACAACTCAGAATCTTAGACAGTAGAATAGTAAGCTTATAAAAAAGCTTTAGGTGACGAAGTAGGTACTTTTGTGCAATAAACTTCTACTAAAAGGTCGTCGTAAATATTCTCGTCGACAAGTTGAACCTGGGCGAATGCAGTCTCAAACGTTGATCAGCACGTTCCATGGAAAGGACGCAGCAGAGTATACAATGAGATTTAACGGTCTCCAGTTGGATGAAAATATAAAAAGAAGAGAACTAGGCGAATGTGGGGGAAAAAAACTTTTATTTTTTTCCCGGGTAAATAAAACTTTTTCTTTCTTTTCGAAACTTTTTTACGACTGACAGAGCATTAGAGGTGACAAGAAAATGGTGTTGGTGAGCAGTATGAGCTTCTCGTTCAGAGTAAATCGAAAAGGCGCAGCCTAATTAAAGTGTTTTTTTTTTCGGTTTCATCTACTGGTTGTTCAGTTTAGAAGCGAGCACGAAAATATCCATGGGCATCGAAGACAACTCAAAGAAAGCGGTTATTTTCATGATTAGTTTTCTCATTTTCTTGCTTTTTTTGAGGATGATATGTTTCTTTACAGAACTATAAAGTATCTTATGAAAATTCACCTACTCCATATAACATGGTTACAGAAAGAAGGCTTCAGAAACTCCGTAATGAATTTTTTTTGTGATGGTTAGGAAGAAAACGAATGATTACAGTTGTAAGGTGCAGTTTAATTTTATAACAGTTATTTTAATTTCAATGTACTTATGTACATTGAAATCAATTCTTGTTTCTACTTACAACTCCCTACCAGAATGAGTTTTTAGAGTCGCATTGAATGCAAATGAGTTAGAAGTAGTATTAAAGGAAGGTTCAACTTACATCGTGAGAGAGAGAGAGCTAGGAATGCTGAGTAGCGCGTGTTTGCCTTCGGGCTAAATCTTTCTTGAAGCTGTTAAGCTCCGACTAGTTCCATTTAAGGGCCAACAACGTTAGATTTGTGTTAGCTTCGGCTGCGTTTCCTTTTAGTTAGTTCTAATTTAGTTCTTATCTCTTATTTTGAGTTCAAGCCCGAGTGGAGGCTTTGTTGTAAGCCCAAGAAAGGGGCAATTTTTCCTCTTATCTTGAGCGAAATAGAGGATAGTTAACCCTTCTTGAGTCTACTACTTTTGTTATTTGAACTAAGCGATAAATTGCTTAGAAATTCACTAAGTTCCTCGACATTCATTTAGTAGAAAAAGAGTGAGGAACTCTACACAGTGAAGGTCTTTTTTCAATTATTAATTTTTGTAATACTACTGAAGCAGTAAACAGCAGTGGTGTCAAAAGAAGGGTAATGATGTGTTATGCGATCTACGGCTTTTAGTTATTTTTTATTAGATGGAGCTATTAAAACATTTTTTTAAATATGAAAATAAATGGAGATGTTAAGAATACATACATGAAAATGATTTCATTAATTAAATTAATAGACTATTAGATTTTTAATTCCATTCGATTTAAATTCCTTCCAATTTTACAAAACAAAAGAAAGAGTGGTCCTTAAAAGGGCTGTTGAGTGAATAGTTTGAAGAAATAGTCATCATTTTTTCTCCCCTATGCATCTGCGAGATAACGCAGATGCGTTTGTGGTAAATACTCCTCATGTTGCGCAGAATCTTTAGCTTCAGAATCACGATCACGCACGATTCAGTTCAATCATAATCGAATCAGCACGATCCAGTTGATTATACATTAGCGCCGTCTGCAAGACTGAGATGCTCATTTAATGGTTTCGATTCGATGATGGCGTCTTAATCGCTCCAGGCCTTTATAACTAGGCCATTTTTCACTCATGATAATAATAAATTACTAACTAAAAGTGGTAGCTTGCACACTGCATCAATTCCAAAAGAAGAGCTAAAGCTAATTCAACTATTGAATGTTTAACGTATAAGGTTATATCTCCCACATTCTTAGCGCGCCTTCGTGGTGTAATGGTCAGCACACTGAGCCGGTATTTCAGAGGTTCGCGGTTCGATCCCCGGCGAAGGCAGTGCATATTTTTCATCTCTCCTGCTTGTAATTAACCTAATGTTTCTACAAACGTTCTGGATGAATTATTAATTAGGATTACTACTTGATTTCATATTTTAATTTTTTCTCCGTCAGCTCAACAACCTAGAGTTTAGGCGTGAGTGTGAAATAGGTGATAAACCAGCATCAAGGCAACGGGGCTCCAAAAACTGTATAAAAGAAAAAAAACGCAGTTTTCATCTAAGTAATGGCAGGTCTCGGGCAAATATTTCCAGAGCTGTGATACATGAGTGCGCTGATTATATTAATAATCGTCCAGTAAGCTGTGTAAATGGTATAAAAACAGACTTCTTAAAATGCAATAGTAGGAAATGATTTCTTAGATCATTATCCCGATTTCTTAGATTCCAAATATTGCGTAAACGAAAATAAATTTTATTTGTAAGATTGTTTTAGATTGTTTAAGATACTTTCCTCTATTTTGTTTACAAAATAGAGGAAAGTAGTATTACTAAACTTCATTGAAAGCACTAATAAGCTCGTTTTGACTCATTTGTATTTTATTGTCCGAAAATTCAGTAAAGGTAATAGAGATGATGGTCAATCATTCTTAAATTCGCGGCCGAAGTTTTATAACTGTGGATGTAAAAAGCATATGGCATGATCATACATTGACCTGAAGCAAATACAGCAAACTACAAACATTTTAGACGCAATCAAGGCATATAAAAATTTAACATAAAGAGCTATGAGGCATATAAATTTAAAAAAATTATGATATCATCGTTCATCTTGGACAATAACCTTGGACCTCCGGCAATAACCTATGCTGCTCTACGATGTGTTTTGACGGTAAAAAAATATAGTTTGAGTAAAGTATAAAAATGAATAATAATGCTAGTATTAAAATAATAGTGCTGGGATAAAATAATGAAAAAAAAAACAGCAGCCATTACTGAAATTATAAAGTTTTATACTCTGCTTCATTTTTAAACTCTGCCTTTTGTTAGGATTTTGAAGTGTGTAAAGTTAAATAAACAAATTTAGTTTCGTGCTGTATCTTTGCGTATTTTGGTCTATTTCGTATTTATTATTCGTATTGGTTTATTCGTATTTCAAAAGGCATGCCACAACAGATTAAATTTTACAAATTGTTGCATAACATACTTACATAGCCAACAGTAGCAGTTTAGAAATTAACAAAATCTTTCATTACATGGCTATTTAAGCATCTGGCATTTTATTAATTTGCTAGGACTCAAGAAAAATTTATTTCAAAATTTATTCACATTTGCTGTGGAAAACATAATCTGGCTTTGAATTATTTTCTCGTAAATCATAAATCTAAAATGCAAAGACAGATACAGTTGGTGACTTGTTGTTTAGAACAGAAAAGACTTCCTTACGTTAATCTAATAAAGTGATGTAATTCAGATTAATTAACTAAATATATAACTAATTTCTCCGAAAATGTTCCTGTTAATTTAATGAAAGGCCGCTTCGTGCAATTAAATTTTTGATTTATTTGATTCATTTTCAATCGAGCAAACTGAAGTAAAAAGGTGATAAAGTTAATGGCTTGTTGTCCTTGGAGGTTAAGAAGCTGTAATCTGTTTCTTTGTTTCATTACAAAAGGACTGGTGGGGACCATTTTCCTCAAAGACCAACTCCGGTACTAAAAAGAACGATTCACAGTTGAATATGAGGGGAAAAAAATTCCTATTGTGATCGAGGAAAATTGCTGGTTTTATTTTCTTCTTAGCAGATCCAAACAATCGCTGATTTTTCGTCGACGGAAAGAGGAGCGAATACCATTTCGAGGGAAAGGAATTGAAATAGTTTCTACGCTGAATAGTTGCACTGCATGGGGACAAGAGAAAAAAGAGGTAAAGGAAGTAAACATTTGTTGCACGATAAAGATATTTTCGTGACATCCTCATCGTTACGCTTGAGAAAGAACACATGGTTTGATCTGTAAGAACCGTTTGCAAGCGCATTCCAGAGTCTTCGCTCTATTCCATGAGAGAACATGCCCTCATTTTCACGAGCAAGCCGATGCTGTACTTCCTATTTACTCTCGTCATCACTGACAAAGTTTAAATCGCTTTCTATTACCCACACTTCCTCCAGCTTTTTATATGTTTTGCTACCTACGAAGTCTTTACTTGCGAGAATGACTGCAGAGATCAGATTGAAATGGTGGGCATTTGAGGGAGAATCCCTTTCGTCTATTTTTACAATCACTGTAACTTTAAGTGAATGCAACTGAAATTGATAGATTGTTGATTTTATATTAAAAGTGCTTAATACATAAATTGACGAAAAATATAAATTGCTGAAAACAATATTTTTAAATCGAACATTATAATCTCTTTAAAATCAAACTGAAATGCCTATAACTTTAGGAAAAATCAAAATAATTTTATTTTTAAAAGTTTACTTTTTTTTCTAGTAACAGTTAATTTTTATTCTCCTGTACTGTTTCTTTCCGAAGAAACACCCAATATCTCTACGTGATGTAAACTAGCTTAAAATAAAAGAAGATGATGTAATAATAATTATTGCCTTGCTGTTTGCTGCTAGCAAGATTGTTCTGCTGAGAATCTTGTAGTGTACTATTTTGTTCCTCACAGTATTTTAAACGAGAAAGCTTGACTGAGCTTTATAACGGTTAATAAAGTTACTTAATTTATGGAAGCTAAGGCAACAAGAATGTAGAAGTTAATCTTAATTAACTGACTTTTTATTATCTGGATCTATACTGTCACTTCTTCGTTTCGGTAGCTCTCACTAGGATGCGAATGAGTCAAGCACGTTTAAGTCAGAGTTCTTGAAAGTTTTAGATACAGAGCTTTTGGAAGTGACGCTCGCATTTATACTTTTCTCTTGCCCAGCTTTGCTACGTTAGTTAGTCGATATTAGCCATTTTGCTGAAGCCGAGCATTTAGAATTTAAGCCAAAACCATTGAAATTGTAATTTCATGCTACGAATTACTTTAATTTGAGAAATCGACTTTCTGTTATCTAATACCATAGGTAGCAGAGTTTTTGAGTTAAATTACAGAGAGAGTAGAACTCTACAAGAGAAAATAAATGTCTCTCCAAGGAAGCTCAGTATTTCGTAATTCTAAATAGCGAATCAACGTTCAATTTGTGTAATTTCAGATTGATTATAAGTAAACTTTAAATTACAAATATTCTGAAATATGGTCTGACATACTGCAAAAACTAAAACTGGCCAGAGGTAGTTTAAGATTAATTTAAAGATTACTCTTGCTATGAAAGGGGCCAAGGCTAGATGGATTTAATTTACCCTGAATTTCTGGACGTATAATTAATTTATATACGTAAATGCAGCAGCTAACCATCCTTTCTATGCTAATATGTAATAGCACGTGTGTTCTAACAGAATTGTTACTAGAATATAGTAATGTTCAAGTATGCGACTTACCATAAATGTGTACTAATGGTGGGTCCGATATAACGCTTTTGTATGAGAGCTAATTTAATCATCTCAGTTATTTTTTGTATAATCACCAAAAGTCATAAGTGATTTCTTGCGGATATTAAATCTATTTTAACTGCTACGTATTTATATGAAAGTTATATGTTTTTTCTTATATATTTGGAAATACTGAGTGAAAGGATTATCCTCGTTAGAACCTCGAAACTCTTATTTATTAGAAGCTATGAGAAATCATTTGCTTAGCGAAACTATTGTGCGCAGTCTATTCACTATAAGATAGGAGGATATTAATTAGTGTCTGAGGTTTCTACTCCACAGTAAAATATAAATGTTATCGCATGAATCTTTATCAAAGAAAATTCTAAAATATCAGAGCTTACGTTCAAATCTGGGTATTTTATGGACGAAACTTTAATCAACTAATCCTACCAAGATGAAGAGGTGAAAAGCGCAGTAATTGTTCCTAATAAGAAGTTAAGAAAAATCATGTAAATTATTAAGATAATTAGAAGAATCATGCTATCAGAGGAATTTAGTTTATAAAAACAGTAGAATTAAAGCATTAAAATTTGCCTCATTTTAAAAATAGAATTAAAATTTTGTGTTTAACACTGAATCTTGCTCAAAGTGCAAAATAATATCTATATCTATTGACAGTAAATTAAAAAATGATAACTTGTTTTCGCTTTTAAGGTACTGTCATGATCCGATGAACAGTACTCATGCGAACTTTAGGCGAACGGTGAGCATTTTTACCTCTCTTCTTACGTGACACAGAGTCGAGACTATAAAACGTGAACAGAATGACACGTTAAGATATGTTAACAATGTACGCTAGGAAAAATATCTTCTTCTTCTTACTAATCCCTCTGATCTGAATCAGATCAGATCCATAATTCCATTCTCATTAATGACTTCCGACACGAAATTAGGTCTTCTTAATAGATCTTTAACGAAGTAGATGTTCGGCAGTGGTTTCATGGTTTTTAAATTTGTCACAAGTTGGGAATATTTTAGTACCACAGAAATATATGAGGGCCTTTAAATGTCTTGAAGTTAACCGAGATAGACCCATTTGGTCCTTCCTTGAAATCAGTAGTAGTAGCAGAATCTGTACTACGATACCATGAGTGCATCGGTAGTTGTCTCCAAGAATTGTTACTTAAAGACCTTTCTTTTAGAGGGTAGGTCAAGGTAGGTCAAAAGTTCAGCATAAACCTGAGGCATGGAAGTACCCTCCTTTGGTAGTCTATCAGCTATATCATGATATTTTAGATTTACATGTGGTGGTAACCATGCAGATGGAGGACAGAAAAATGGTAAAAAGTCTTGAATTTGTCAATAGCTTTAATTCCTATCAGGTCTCTAATACTTCTCCAGTTATCTAGGTATTGGATTAAACTTCGGCTATCCGTAAGGATCCAGATTTCCTCGGATAAATGCTGCTCTAAAACTAAATCCAAAGCCATATTGATAGCAATCAATTCAGAGCTGAAACCCCTACATAAATCGCTATTTCTACGCTTGAAAGTTATTTCCTCTACTCCAAACTTAACAAAAGTCCGCTACCAGTGTATCTGTATTCATTATTACTGCCGTCTGTATATATCAGAACTGCCTCAACAGGTATCTTATTAATCATGTCCAGAGCAGCTTAAATATCCAGAATGTGTGAGAGGGCGTTTTAGTATTAGTAAACAATTCTGAAAAAACACTCCAGACAATCAGTCCATAGTAGGAGCGATGGGATTTAAAGAGTTAAATTCAACAGAAGACTACAATACCTCCCCCCCACATCTTAGCATGAATGAAGGCACTATTCCATTTTAATCCTTGATTACTTTGCCAACCACTCAAAAAGATTGTAGTATGATGCTGATCACGAAAACTTAAGAGTTTGCTAAAGTATTTGGTAAGATTAGGTATTCTATAGGGTATTTAGTAAGATAGAAGTTCTATAGGCCATTTAGTAAGATTCTACAGACTATTTAGTAAGGTTAGTAAGATTAGGTTAGATTTCAGCCGCAAAAATTGCAAATCAGCCTCGTAGATAACAATATCGCGCAGGAGTGCGATTGTGAAGACTTCTAATGAGATGTGCTGCACTCAGTTGTAGCCTTCCCAGTTTTCGAAGCTTTGTATCCGAGGCGACATGATAGATTTGATAACCATATTCAAGAATCGGTCTTATAAGATACATATAAATTTTCCTTAGCATTTTGGCATCAGAGCCCTAGTTGCAAGCAGAAATAAACTTCAAAATGTTCAGTCTCTTTCTAACCCTAGATACCAGTAGATGGATATGCTTATTACTCGTGGTTTCAGAGTCAAGGAGGAAAGCGAGATATTTGAGTTTCCTCTCACACTGTAAGATGTGACCATTACAAAATATTATGTTACTAAATTTATATTAATTATATCTACTTATTTTGTTCATGTTATAACAAAGTGTTTGTCCGATATTGACTACACATGCTATATAAAAATGCCCACATCAGTGAAGTCTAGGTTATATGTATCTAGAATACATCTCACAACGGATACATCGCAGTGGTGTCAGAGAAGAGGAGTCTATTTATTATGGCTAACAAATATCCCGGTGAAGTACAAGTGATTCGTCAGAAAAGGTAAGAAGAATTGTTTTCAATTCATTTTGTTGGAAAATGAAGTTTAACCATAACAGAAATAGCTGAAGAAGAACTTGGAAACTTAATAAAGAACGGAAGTTTATTCGTTTAACCATAACTAAAGTAATAGGTTCCCCTGAATGTTTTGTAGAGACATTAGGTATTTTTTGAAAGCACTCGAATACGCGCAGAGTGTGTTTGACCATTATGTCATGAAGGCATGCTAAGAAAGCGGGAGAAATACCTCATAGTTTAATTGCTTCTTATAGTATTGAAGATATAGAAGAACAATTAGAAATTTTCAAAGCTATTTCGTGAGAAGATTTAGATGAAAAAAATTATAAATTTAAGTCATGTAAACCACACTAAAATCGAAAGGGACCTGGAATGCGAAGAAGATATTGCAAAAGGGGATTTTGGAGGCACAAAATCATTGAAAGAAAAGGGAAACGTTAACAATTCATTGGTTCTAATTGTTCTTCTCATGATAATAAGACATAGGAATGTGTTTTAATATTTCCGATGCTATTAATAGGAACTCTGATTACAATGTTAAGTTGCCAAAAATTATTATTGGTAAATTTTATGCAAATGCTGAAGTTTGGCAAACATTTTTAATACTTTTGATACGGTAATAGATCAAAATGAAAAGTTATCTAAAGTGGAAAAGTTCAGTTATTTGCTTAGGTTATTAGGTGGCGCAGCTTTAAAAACTGTTGAAGTATTTTCATTATCCTCACAGAATTATGAGGAAGCACTTAAAATTCTGAAGGAAAGATTTTGTCGGAAAGATCTCCCTATCAATTCGTACATGCATAAATTATTAGAAGAATTATAAGATACCTGTAACGTACAAGTAAGGTCCCTAAATTTGTAAGGAATCAGAAATGAATCATACGGAAGTTTACTTCATCCTTTACTAATGAAATGTATTTCTATGGATATATACCTCTTAACGCTTCATTTTGCTCGTCAGAAAGCAAATTAGGTAACGCTTTATGTCAAAGAAAATTCATGAAATTCCTAAAACGGGACATCGAAAGTCGCGAAAGAGCTTCATTAAATTTATCTTACTCTGAGAGTTATGCGAATTTTCCTGAAAAGCATTTTATTCCCTCTAATGGAAAACGATACAATTTCCATTCTCGTAACGTTTTCAAAGCCACCCCACTGTATTTTATGGAAGCGAAGATCACGTTTAAAAAAAGTGTTATGTTGCCGGAAGAAAGAAAAAAGAGTTCAAAAGTTTCTAATCGGTGCTTTCTTTGTTTCGAAAGGAGCTGCAGAACAAAAAATTGCCCTTCTCAATCAAAATATTGAACATGTAATTCTACGTTTCATAACATACCGTTGCACGAAGGGAAGAAATTAAGAATAATTCTAATCCTGTAACCTCAATTTCTTTTAAATATTTCCCAAAAGTGAATTAATCGATGACTGTTAAACTTATTGGTGATAGTGAATTAATTAATGCAGTAGCAGACACATACACGCAATTAACTGTTGTAAAGGCTGATATTGTACCAGAAAAATACCGTATGACACGTTTAAGTGTTATTCTAACGTCAGCTTTCGGACAATCTCCAAAAACTCCTCTCATTAATTAGCCTTTATCGAAGTATTTTGAAGACGGTAAATTTAAGTCGTCTATTTGTATAACACCTCAAATGGTTGATAAGTTACGTAATGATTTACTTTTATCTTTAAATGCTTTTCATAAGTTTAATAGAGATGATAAACGAAAGTTTAATTTTGAATACAGAAACGTAAACATTACTAATGATAACTTGGTAGAAATGCCTTTCTATGAAACTGAAAATTTTGACAAAATATTTAAGTATGATAGAGAAGCAAATTTATTAAAGGAAAATGTAATGAAACTGTTAAGAAAATAATAGAATGTTGCGCTCCGCTACATGAAACGACAAGTAGTAAGGATAATTCTAAAGGTAGCACTAGACAAAATTGCTATGTTCCGGGTGCAAGAAATCAATGATCCATCTTTAAAAACATGCTGGCAAGATGCTAAGAACGGAAGTAATAATTTTATTGTTACTGAAAACTTACAGTATCATAAAGATAAGATTTTAGGAAAAAGAGTCCACCAGTTAGTTTTCCTAAAGAGAGAAGAAAACAGTTTTTGGACTAATTCTAGCCTATGGGGAGGTCATCTAAGAATCATGAAGACTGCCGAACAACTGAGATATTACCTCTATTGGCCTGAAATCAAGAAAGATGGGAATTAATATTGTAACACTTGTACTTCCTGTCAACTCTAAGCTAAAAAGCGTCCTTTTGATGAAGTTCCTATTACGCCAGTAACCAGTCCTAACGAACCATTTCAGACAATGTATATCCCCGGTCTTATGGAACAAAGAGGTAAAAAGAGGTTACAAATATGTTCTGTGTACTGTTGACTAATGTACGAGATGGCCAGAAGCAGTACTATTGAATAATCGTAATGCAAAATGAACATGTGATGCTTTGTTGCATATCTTTACACGCACTAGAACCCCTCAGATTGTTCCATCAGATCAAGGAACTAACTTTACTGTTTCGTTGACTCAAGGGTTTCTGAAAAGGATCGCATCTTCTCCAGCGTTCTCGGCTCCTTATCGTCCAAGTTTAAATGGGCTTGTAGAAAAATTTAACCCTGTTTTGAAAGGAATGATTCATCATACCCTCAGAAAATATTCTCAAGACTGGGAGAAACATCTGTCATACATATTTAGGGCCTAACGAGAAGTTTTTAGTGCTACGATTGGTGTTAATCCGTTCCAGAGGCTTTATGGAAGGCGTCCTAATGACCTATTGTATATCTTGGAAACGTCATAGACTGACGAAATCCCTGATACTCATAGAGAACTAAGCTTAGTGACGGATTACTTGAATGATATGAAGATGAAGATAGAAAAAATTGCCGAATACTCAGGACTACGGCTGTTGGCAAGCAACAAGCTTATGCATTCTACCATAACCGGAAGATTCATCATAAAGAATTTAAGGAAGGTAGCAGAGTATAGTTTTAATTTCTGATAGTGAACACAAAGCGTATGCACGGTGGACTGGAGCTGTTACTTTCATCAAAAAGCATACTGATTATAGTTATACTGTGCAAATGCCTAATGATACTTCGAAGCACGTTCAAGCAAACATGATACAAGAATCAAGACTGCAGTGAATAATGTCGGTGTGATATATGATACAGACACTGATTTCAGAGAAGTTGAAAACTTTCCAAGAATTTTTACACTGAAAGCAGAAAAACATTATTCCGATGACGAGTTTGGTCTCACGCACCTCAAAACGCATAAGAGAGAAGAACTCGTGGAAATTTTAAGAAAGAATGCCAATCTGACATCTGGTATACCCAAAACTGCCAATACTGGAGAACGCAATATCAAACTAAAGCCTGAAAGTGTACCAAAGATGCAGAAACCGTTACGGAATATCTGAAGTTCTAAAAAATAAAGCGGATCGACAAATGGATCAACTGTTACAGCTGGGACTAATTGTTGAGTCAGAAAGTGAATATGCACATCCAGTTGTTTGTGTGTCGAAGAAAGACGAAATTGCAAGATTATGTGTGAATTACCGATACCTGAATTCGCGACCTGAAATTGATGCATTTACAATGAAAAACATCACAGACCTAATTTACCATGTGTCAAAGTCCATTTACATCACTTTGATTGATCTTCCTAAAGTATACTGCAAATACGAGTAAACCCTGAGTTACATCACTTCACTTCGTTTGTGACGTACTGACGACAATATGCTTTTGTAGCTTTAAATTTTGGATTAAGAAACGCTACCCCAGCTTTCCAAAGGACTGTGACAAACTTCTCACAGAACATAAAGACTATGCTGAGATTTACGCTGATAACGTGACTTAATGACATGATTATATTTTTCAGTGATTGAAACATGTCTGAAAGGTGTTAATTTTTGAAACGTTATGAATAGTTTGACTATTTCGTTTGAACATTTTTTAAGAGCTGAAATTTTAGACTTTGGAATGCTTAGCCATGGTTTAGAAAAAGTATAATGTTTAATGCTAATGATTGATTTGTATTATTTTGTTTCTATAATAACTGTTTATATGATGATAATTTTAAAGACTTGGGTTTAAGGAAACGTTAATTGAATGTTGCATCTTTGAATGATTAAAAATACTGAATTTATGTTGAAATAATTTTAATACAAATTAGTCGGAGTTAATTAATTAAGTTCGAAAATTTCATGAATATTAGTTCTTTTTGTTGCTTCAAGACGTGTTTATATGCGGATTTGACAAGTCACTGAAAGGCGCAATCAGATCTTTTAGAGAGGAGGTGTCATGATCTGACGAACACTGCGCATCCGCACTTTAGCCGAACGGTGCGCGTTAGAACAAGAAGAAAATGTCACGTTAAGATAGGTTATGCTGTACGTCAGCGCAAATACTTTATGCACTATCTTTATATAAATTATACCTGTTTGTTTCATTTGTCCGATATCGACTACGTATGCTGTATGAAAACGTCCACATCACAATATATGCAGACAAAAATTTTCTTATATCAAACTTTTTTTAAAAACTGAATGAATTTTAAAACCATAATTTTTAAATGATTTCATAGTTTCCTGTTGAACAGTACTAATCGAGCAAGAAGCAGTTTCACGCACACATGTAAACATATATATATATATATATATATATATATATAAATTGTTTATAGAAAGTAGTAAAAGAACGTAGAGACCTATTTGGTCAAGAATTTTGCCCACTGAGCTGCAAAATTAAAATTAAAGATAAGCAAAAGGAGTAAAATTCTAAAGCTATCGTCTAAAAGTAAATTTGATATCTTAGTTCCAGAGATAAAAACTTGAACAAAAACATAACTAAAAAGTAAAAGCAGTTGTAGAAAATTAAAAACCAAAAAGTAGGTATTGAAAAATACAACATTTAAAAAAATTTTTAAAACACGTAAAAAATTAAGAATTAAAAACATCAGAATAAATAACAATGAATGGCAGTAAATGGCAATTTAGCCTAACTCGAGGTTAGTCACGGACTTGTCGAGGGAAAAGCGTGAAAAATTCGAGTACAGCTAAACTCCATTACGCGTTTCGTCAAACGACAATAATTGAGACAGAAGTGATAAAACATTAATAGAAAAATAAAAGAAATTATATAATATAGTTGGTCTCAATTCTTATCGTTTCTTTTCTCGACGCGCCTGCTATAAAATTTAAAACACAATTAAAGAACTATTGAATAAACTTTACAAAAGCTTGGTAAGGCTAATGTACAAATAAACAAAAGTAGCCAATTAGGCATGAGTCAAAAATTACATAATTTTAAGGGAGAACCCAATGAGCTACAAAATTAAACTTAATAAACAAAACAAGAAATTAAATAAAAAATAAAATACAAGTGTCTTGCTAAGACCAATTGCATTAAAAAAAGAGAAGGAAAACGAACAAACCTGGATCCAAAGCAGCAGCTATATATATATACATATATATATATTGCATGTAAGGCGTGTGTATCTTTTATATATATATATTCAAAATAAAATCAATATGTATATACAGAAGGTGCTTACATAATTTTGTAACGACTTTGATTCTCTCCATGAATTTAAATATTAATTTTAAAATAAAGCGTGACTGGCTTCAAATTGGAATAAGGTTTAATTATCGTCTGCAACATTAAAATTATTCTTTTCTTTAAAATGTTGCTAAAAAATAAAAAATGGATCGAAGGCTATATTTTTACGGTGTCCAAAGAGAAATACTATTACTCAATTTGTAGAAACATTAGGTATTTTTTTTTAATAGGAGAAATGAAAAATGAGCAATGCTCTCGCCGGGACTCGAACCACGGATCTCTCGAATACACGTCGAGTGTGCTGACTACTACATCACGAAGGCATGCGAAGAAGGCGGGAGAAATATCTTACATACTCCCCCTTTTAAAGGGCGACTGGGGTTTTAGGGGACCCAATCGCCAAATCCCGGTGGTGAAGAATCATCATTCACCACGCTTTTTTAGTTCGGGCTCCATTGTAGAGACATTAGGTTATTTTGAAGCAAGAGAGATTGAGAAATCAGCAATGCCCTCGCCGGGACTCGAACCACGAACCTCTCGAATACGCGTCGAGTGTGCTGACCACTACACCACGAAGGCATGCGAAGAAGGAGGGAGAAATACCTTATAAATTATTAAAACAAGATGTGAAAAGCATGGTTTTTAGCATTTTTACAAGTAAAATAAGTGACATAATTAGTATAAAAGAAAAAAAGTGAAAGTTTACAGCTGACTGTTAAAAAGGCAAAAACATTTATGACCAACAAAGGTACTTACTGACTGTTATTAAATCTAAAGTCGCTTCTGATGTTTTAAAGGAAAATACAGCTCCCTAAAGAGCTACTGCAAAATCTTTAAATATCTCTGTAGGAACTATGAACAAAATTATAAAATCTAATTTAAAGCTAATCAAAACAAAACAAAACAAAAAACAACAACAGCAAAAAATGATGTTCATTGCTCAAGGCCGTAACATGTTTCTCAGCGTAAGACTATGCGCAGACTGGTGTATGAAAATCATTTGGCAGGTGAAAAGTAGAAATATATTATTACAATTGATGAGGCTTGGATGTACGTAACTGATTGCAGTAGAAAAAGAGCGATTTCCTACTGAAAAATAGGAGAAAAAGACGTAATATATTGTTTCAGAGAAAACAAAGACCGTTTTTCTAAAGGTTTTATGGTTATTACTGGATCCTCTTATAATGGAAAACTTAAAGTAAGGAAAGTAGAAATGTCAGAATTAATTCGAATTACTATCAGAAATACGAGGGTTGGAATTTTAATAGTGGCAACTATTTATTTACAAGGAATACAAAAGTGATTCATGTCACCATGTTTTACAGTCCTTCAATATAGTCGCCAGCATTGTGTACAACCCGTTTCCAACGATGTGGAAGTCGCAGAATACCTGTAGCAGCACCTGTTTTGTTGATAGTTTGAATGGACCGGTCTACTGCCGCAAGAATCTCAGGAACAGTTTGGAAGCGAGTGCCACGAAGTGGTTTCTTCATCTTAGGAATTAAGTCATAGTCACAAGGGCTTAGATCTGGGGAGTATGATGGATGGTAAAGCACTTCCCAGCCCCATCGCTTGAACAAATCAGTGACAGCTTGCGCTGCATGCGGCCGAGCATTGTCATGCAAAATGAGAGGAGCGTTCTGCAGAAAGTGTCGCCGTTTTTGTCTCAAAGCTGATCGGAGATTGTGCTGTAAAGCATTTCCGTAGTAGCCATTTCTGCATTTCCGTCAATTGATGTGGAACCCATCGTGAAGCAATTTTTCTCATGGACAGGCGTTCCTTCATAATGTGCAGCACATTCCTATACGCTAATCCTGTTTGTCCGGCCAGCTGACGAATCGTTTGGCGGCTATCACTGTCCATTAGTGCTGCAACAACTTGCACGTCTGCATCGCTGACAATCGGACGACCTGGCCGCAGCATGTCTGCCACGTTTTGGCGTCCTTCATTGAATGCTTTCACCCATCTTGCTACGGTTCTGTAAGGCAATGCAGATTCCCCGCAAGCCTCTTGAAGCCCTTGATGACACTGTCGTGCTGTACAACCTCTGGCAAATTCAATTTTTATCGAACATCGTTGTTCTTGTTTTGAAAACATCCTGACAGCACTCACTTTAGACCGCGAGCTAATACAAGGATACGTTCTTCGCGTCACTCCGCATGCGCGTGACGTAGCCAGGACGAGTCTTTTTGCTGAGAGGTAAGGTAGGTATGTAGTTCACGTGTGGCATACGCGATATTCTTTGGTTTTGTTGCGTAGCGTTTTTTCAGCTGTGTTGCCACTATTAAAGTTCCAACCCTCGTATATTTTAACACCTATTTTTAAGGAAGAAAGTCCATCTCTTTATCCAACAATCTTCACTGCGTTAAATTCCGTCACAATAAGGCTTCAAGCCATACCTCTAAATTTACTGCTCTGTTTTTTGAAAAAAATGAGAAATGAAACCGGAATTGAAACTATTCCCTTTAAATTCATCCCACCCAAGTCCCCTGACGTGTCTCCTATGGATTACTGTGGATTTAGACCTTTTAAAACAAGCTCATCCCAAAACATTAGATGGACTCTGGAAGATTGTGAAGGAGGAGTGGAATAAAATAAAGCTTGGTGTTTGAAGAGAAGGACCTTTAGCTTGGAAATCAAGATGTAATATAATAGTTAAACAAAAGGGCTATCAGACTGAACATATTAGAAAACAAAATGCTAAGATTTCTTTATATATAAATCTTTGCAAAATTGTTACAAAAATATGTGAGCACCCTTTGTGTATATATATATATACATATGTATAATATGAGGTATATAAATATGAGACTCTGTTCCTGCACCTGGCAATAGCCTTGAATGTTTTTTGGCATTCCAAAGGGGCACTTAAACTTTTTCTAATATCTAATTCCGCTATATGTTTTTATGTGTATATAAGGCCAATAACTCCTTACACACATATGTATGAAATATGAACAATAATGAAGATTGCAAAATAATTGATAATCAGAAAATTCCTGGCATAGAAAAGGTTTCAAAGTGAAATACGCAGTCAGAGTTTTTCTGTAATTCTTCAGTTAAACAATTGCTTAAATCTGTAAGTAGACTTAGATGAAGAGTGTAAGAAGCGCCCACCCGTTTTTTTAAATGTTATGTCTTTTAAGATTTCATATAAGACAAAACCAGGCTTTAAAAGAGAGAGGATACAAAATTAGAACACATAATTAGTTCTTTAACTGAACCACCGCTTTGACTGGACTTCTACTGCAAATCTACTGGTATAAGACATTTGCTATTTCAAATATGAGAATTTAAAAATTATTGATTAAATACTTTAATAAAAGACTAGTAAATATTAGGCTGTTTTAAATTCAAGTAGCATAACTGGATAGCTGCAGATGGTAAACTTGTTACAACTTCTGTTATAGTTCTGGGGTGACGGTCGGTGCGTTGCGTTGATGGAGCAACTCCATGTAAGGATTGGTAATTGACTGGTTTGAGTGGGTTGCGCATTACTTACTGCATATAGAACTAAAACGTATTTATTATAAGCCTATGAGATGCTGTATTAACAACACATAAAAACAAAGGGCAATTAATATTAAATTCATAGTAGAGAGGAAAATTGTCCTCGTTATGTGAGGATCTTGCTAACGGCAAGAGTCTCTATGCTGAAGCGTTTAAGAGCGTTCTAATACGTTTCTTTGAACCAGTCTGCAAATTGAATGAGTCGCGCCCTTTTAATTTTTCGGCTGTGTTTTCCGTCTTCTGATTCGTTATAGTCGAAGAAGATATTAAAATACTTGCAGGATAATATTGGTCTGTGAGCCATCCTGGAATCGACAGCATATGATGAGAAACATAGTGCAATTTGCTAAAATCTCCTGATACAGGCCGTGAAATTATATCTTTTGTAATGCAGGCAGAGGTGTTGCTGAACAAGTTATTGCCCAGAAATATCAAGGCACTTAGTCTCACAACTCACAACAGCTCGGAGATTGAGACTTGTGGGGACCACATATATGAATTTCTTAGCTTTGCGTGGTCGAACTTTCATTGCAAATTTAAATTTTATTATTCTAACTCAAACGTATGATTAGGTAACATATTTTTAAACATTTATAAAAGTGTTTCAAGTTGGGCTAAAGTAGTCATCTGAAATCAAACAGGTATAGGCATTTTATCAGTATTTCTAGAATCTTCTGTAACTGCTATCTTCTAACAAGATTTTCATAAATATTCTCTTCTCTAACATTCAGAAAATGTGAACAGTATTTAAACAAATTTAATCACACTTTAAAAGCAATCTCATTTTCCCATTTAGTAATTCAACAATGCTAATAACACGGAATTTTTAACCTTTATTTATTTGGAAAAATGAATTACAGAGCTCAGTTCGGATCAAACATTTCATCTTAAGGTGTTTTATGGCTCTTCCAGAAGCTTGATTCTTATGTAACTCATTTTAGATGGACTAGCACATAAGTCCATACTTATACATTATACTTATACATTTTCTATGGCTATATAGTCCAACCGTTAGTCATCCCCTACTCTCTCTCTCTCTATATATATCCAGCAGGGGATGACTATAATTAATATATATATATGTATATTAATATTTAGTAATAAAATATAGTGTTTTATTGCAACAAAGGAGATTTGGGTTGTTCAATGTCGTTTTTTACTGCTCTCAAAATAAAGTTGTCAGGACTGAGTGTTCGGTGCATATTCTTGGCAAACATCTTCGTGAAACTTTAAGTCCTGATCTGGAACAGGAAGCTGAATGCAGCTATGTTCTGTGGTAGAAAACTGTACTTAAGTGGTAGAAGAACTGCACTTCAGAAAGATTTAAAATCCTCTTTTATTAAACCGCAATTATATACAGCCACTTCCCAACTCGGGAGGGATACAGAAAATAATGACCGCACTTGGGTCTAAACTGAACAATCAGATAATTTAAACTAAAATTAAATAGAAATTAAGTAGTCGTTGCTCACAGAGCTATAAAAGCGAGGTTGGCCTCTATGCTAAATGGTGCGTAGCAAGATTTAACTAATACTGACGCACTTAGACTTACTTCAATAAGTAATAGCGTAACAGCGCTACGGCTTAGAATTTAAATACTAGCTGGTCAGGCGAACGTTGAACAGAGTAGCAGTGGTCTGAGACTAAAAGCTCTCTCACTCTGAGTAGTTCCTCGCTATCGTTTAAATATAAACTTGGCTCCACTTCAAATTAGCATAAAGCTGAAACGCGCGCTTATTCTAACGGGAAGTTGAAATAAGAACAGATAGAAAAAGTCAAATTAAAATAAAACTTTGTTAGTTTAAACTAAAACCTTACAAAGTATGAAGTCATTTGTCTATTCTCGTGTTGCCAACATTCGGATGAAAGAACGCATTAATCTACTGATGAACGTACTATGAACGTTAAATTTTGTATAAAATACTAAAATCTAGTGCGGAAATGTTAATCATAATCACTCTACAATCCATCCCGAAAAACCACTTCGTTGACTAATAAAACAATTTGAACGTACGGTATTTTTCGCTCTTCTAAACTGCATTTTAAGATATTAAATTACAATATTTTGAAGATGTAAAAAGCAGAGTATTTTGCTCTCCTTCCTTTTTTTCAAGAAACTTCTGTTTCGTTATATATTGAAATAAATCTGATGGTTCAAATGACATGAATCTTCCTTCCATGAGATGCCAATTTCGTTCATTTTTACAATTACGCTAGCTACGGTCAGACATATTTAATCTAACTTGACGGATGTAAATAAAGTTTTCCAAATAAGTATGACGCGTAAAAATATGCCGAAGAAAAACAGAGTCGGGCATATGTAAACAACAAAATGAAGAGAATTTATTTCTCTTACAAAGAGTCTGCAGGGAAATGCACTGACAAAGAGAGTTTAGAGGAAAGCGACTTAAAATGTTTCCTTACTTAATCTTACATACAACATTTTGGCCTTTCCTCTTTCAGAAGTTTTCTCGATGACTGTGCTATTGTAAAAAGAGGCAAGATAAATCTTTCTCTCTGGTTTTCTTTCTTTTAAGTTCTGACCTTCTCTCATCAATATATTTTCTTATTACACGTAAAATTTGAACGGGCATACGTGCGTCTGGTCACTATTCGTTTAAATCTATGTATTCATTTGCTTTGGTTCAAGAATCTGAAAACTCCATAATTGACTCTGATTCTGAATCTTATTTAGGAATCCTCGCTATCAAATATTTCTCGATTTCGTTGTCCTTTAGATAATCTGTCTATTTATTTATGTTAGTAATGTTAACGGATAATATTCTAGCTAATTTAACTTGCAAAATTTATAGAGGTTAATAAATATTTCTAAAGAGACAGTTACTAATTTAATACCGAAAGTTGATTAATCCAGGACAGAAGCATTAGAGATTAACTTTGTGTGTGTAGCAGCTGTCTAAACTTACTCGCTTATCTGATTTCTTAGGTTTGTAATAAGTGTAGAGAAATAACCTTAAATATGTTCTTGAATACATTCATCAGTTTTCCTATTAAAGCATAGCACTTTTCAATTTTAACTAATTAAAGCAAAATGTGCATTTCTTTGGCTGAAATATCGGTCATAACCGAACCATACATTAAGTTAGATTTTATTTTTCCGGAACCCTCATCCCTCTAACACACTGTGAGTTTCAAATATTTAAATGAACACCTGTACTTTATTTTAAGAAAACTTGAAAATAGAAGTCTATTTTTAGAATTAACGGCTAAGGAAATAAAAACCTACGAGCAAAATGTTTTGAACACCTGACGTAAGTCATTTTATCAGCAACGGCAAGCAAACCACACGCCTGACATTTAGCCAGAAATGTTTACTTTACCATTTACTAGGCACAGAATATTAGTAAAGATATGATAAATGTAGCTGTGGAAGCCGTGTAGAAAACGTGATGGGTGAACTGAGGGTACTCAGCTCTTTAGAATTTAGTGAACAGAACAAGGAATTCTTTGAAATGTGTTACCCAAGAGAAGGGTAGCACATGGAGTAGAGCGATAGGTGTAAAAGGATGTTGTTGAGAAAGCTCTATTAGATTATTTGTCATAAAAGCAAACGTCAGAGGACTTAGGGAGGATATCAGTTGATATCTACACAATGCTTTACTTTCAAACGGGGAACTGGCTTACATGCATTTCATTTGTGAAGGAGTAAGCAGTAATTGGAAGGAATGGTATTTTATGTAAACGCAAAAGAAAACTCTAGCCTGTACTGGAGAACATAACTCTAGAAGTGTTTCAGCGAAGCCATACTCCATGAGTTCTACCATAGGATACAAAGGCTGGGTTCTTTTGCAGCCACGGAAGCAGATCGTGGATGGCATTGTAATTTGTAAAAGTCCTTGTTAGAAGATGGATTGATGGATGTTGAAGTTACTGACTCTTAGACAGATGAGGCTATAGTGCTCCAAAAGCTTGTTCAGTATATGCCATTGTTAGAAAAAAATGTGTTGCAAAGAAATTAACCGGACGAGCCTTGGAAAAATAGCAACCGAACCTTCACTACCAGGCATTTTTTAATCGTATTACAAAAAAAAAGAAGTACCAGTGCAGCTATTCAAGAACAGGATTGCAGTTTTTGCGTCGACTTAGCTTTTATTGTATTATTTTGCTTCCATTGTAGACAAGCAATTTGCATCAAAAATGTTTGTCTACAATAAAAGAAATGTAAACCGGCTACAATTGCATCTACTGTTTTATGAATCGGCTCAAATATGCATATTTATTAATGTTTTTACCATCATTTGTTCCAACTGTAAGATTATAAACACCACATGAAGGTCATTGTTGCAATAATATAAAAGAAAGGTGTTTCTCTGAAATTCTTGGCAGTATTCATAAACTGTAGAAATCTTTCGTTCAATCATTCGTTCTTTATGTTTATCAAGGCATTTCAAAGGAACAGTGAGTAAAGAAAAATGCATCATTTGACATTTTTCATCGAGATGTGTTTTCCGTTCTAATGATAATATACGAGTATTTCAAATAGATGCGTCTGCAATAAAAATTTCCACACTACATAGTACCTTAAAATGCGAATCCTGTTTTTCATATTCTGATTTTCATGAATGATGGGGTGTGTTATACGAAATACGACATCATCTGTATTCTTAAAAATGATATAAGGTTGTTATTTATGTATTTTTCACACTGTAATTAATATTTCGAGTTAAAACTTTTATTTTTTAAATGTTTTCATCTGAGAGACTTCTCTGTCAATTATTAATCTCCACCTGGATTTTTAAGATGAATTCTTGTTTTCCAAGTACGTAATTTTCTTAGTCAGGAGTAATACTATACACTGTCCTGTTTTGCAACGTTTCATAGAAAGATTTCTTCTGCCATTGAGAAAGCTCAGCAGTTCAATGAACGAATATTAAGGATGTGAAAGAAAGCTTTTCTTAATACATTTAGCAGCAGATTCGGATGTATGAAAGTTGAAGTTGTATACATTGAAGGTTCTACGAATAAAACGAATTAACTTATACTTTAAACATAACTATCAAAAATTATTTTGACGATAGGAGAAGCTGATTTAAAATTTTTCCAATTCTCCTTAACTTTTTGTTATACCAGTATCCACCAGCAATAATAAAACCTCTTTTGGAACTTACTTTGAGTTGTCAAACCCACGTTTACTGGGTTATACTGAAAAAATATATATCTTCCCACGTTTACTAGTTTATATATACCCACGTTTACTGGTTTATACTGAACAAATACCACGTGTAACGTGGTATTAACAGGACCACGTGTAACAAACAAACAAATACAACGAACAAATACCAAACAATACAACAAATGAACAAATACCACGTGTAACGTGGTATTAGTTTTTCATTTTTGCAAGAATAAACACATCTCATTAAATTAGAATAATTAATAAAACTTCGTGCTTCATCAAGAGTTTCAACATAGTATTTCGATTTATCTCCCGTCATATGATTTTGATAAATAATTCTATAACATATATTACGTCCAACAACATCTTTCTGAAATCTTCGATAATCATCCCATTTTAGCTTTGCTATCCTTGCATTTGATTTTGTTTGCTATTAACACGGCATATTTAAATATCTTTCTCCGATTTTTATTTGAGTCTATGGATCATTATTCAAGACTACAAATGTTTTGTTTAAAATAGTTATCAATCTGCTATACTTTCTTCAAACTTTCTCTGGCATTTTTTCGCTTAAGAAAACAATGTTTGGCCAATTTTCCTTTCACTGTGGCAAATTTCTTTTCATTTTTATTGCACAAACTGTATTTAGATATGTTAATTCCATGCCTTATGCAATAGCTTTTAAATACATTACAAGGACACATCTTTTTTTAAAAAGAAAAAGAGTAAGCTTCAATCCAAAACTACATACTTAAGAGCGAACAATAACAGACGAAACTATGCTTTCAAAATGATAAGTTGCTACTAAATAACACCTTTGAGGCATCTTATATTTGTTTACATCTTACCTCAAATTCATTCTACAAATCTTTATCTCCTATATTTGTGTATTCGTCGTTATCTCCTGTTTATTTCAAAAGAATAAGAGTATAAAGGAAATGTGTTGATGCAAACTATTTGGAAAGAAAATTTCATCTTTGCACTTGTTTCGTTTCTGCTGACAAAAAAGAACACAGCAGATGAAAGGACAGATGTTAGGAAACATTTTCAAATATAGAAAATAATATATTTCTTAAAACCAAAAAGCATGATTTCATAGAAATGCAAATGTTTCTTTCATTTGCATTTCTGCAGAATTTTAATAGATCAGAGTGTATTGCAAAGTAATGCATAAATTACTTTAACATTTCCCTTTCAATTTAAAATAAGAGTTTTTATGTCAGGTAGAAGAAATATGAATTTATAACAGGACTGTAAGCATAGTGATACATTTTTTACCCTCTTTAATTGCGCTGAACACACATTAAATAACCTAAGTTTTGAGAAATGACGTCATAACTAGTTTATGGTTTCAGTAATTGTTTTACTTTGTAATAGAACGCAAAATTGATAATAGGAAATTAAAGTTTTATGTATCATTTTACAACACACGCTTAAAAGTACTCTTCTTTAAAGTTTTACTTGGAATAAAATTCCTCCTTCCTTCGAAGAGGTAAATAATTTCAAATAACCTTTATGGGACGAAGGCGTGAAGTTTTACAAATGAATAAAGTTAGAACTCGTTGCGTGAGAAGGAAGTAAACCATGTTCTGCTTGCTAGAAAACCGGAGAAGTTGCTTTAAAATATGTAAATAAAGCCAGAACTTCGAATATATAGTTTAGGTACAAACATCAGTTTTGTTTTCTGAAGTTTCGTCGTTAGCCGAAGCATTCTTCCTAGGTGACAGACTAAGTTTACCTACCAGCAGCAGCATTTTCACACAAAATATGAGAATTTCTGCAAACTTCATTAAAATGCTAACGTAGCTAAGATTTCAGATGTTATCATGTAGCTATAACGGGCAGATGTTATAGCGTGATATACCTAGTATTGCCTCATTATTGACGAAATGTATCAAATTTCAAATGTTAATCTTTATATTGAAGCTAAAGCCGTTTCAGTATGAGAATCTATTGTTGCATTGTGGAGTCATTAGGTTATTTTGAAGAAGAAGACCTCGAAAAATATGCAGTGCCCTGGCAAGGGACTCGAACCTGGACCTCTTGAATACGCCCCGAGTGTGCTACCGTTACACAATCAAGGCACGCTGAAAGGAGGAAGAAATTGCCTTACATACTCCCTTTTTTAAAGGGTGAATAAGGATTAGAAGGCCCAGTCTCCAAATTCTGGTGGTGACGAACTGGATTTAAAAGTATTTTGATTAATTAAAAAAAAAGGGGGGAGGGAAATATTTAGATTTGAGACATAATTAGAACACTTACTTGTTTGAAAGTTTTAAAAATATGTACAAAGTTACAGGTTAGCAGAGCATGTAATAGAGAAATAGATCTTAAGTTGCCGAAAAACGTTCGAAACATGGGAGTTCATAAATACAAAAGAATAAATGAAATAAATGACAGAACTATATGCTTGTGCTTCGTAGTATGAATAAAGACACGATACAAATAGATTTAGAAAATTATACATATTAGTGTACAGATATTATTCTTCCATCTGATACAGATGCATTCAATTTTTTAGATTTGTTGTACAAATGCTTACTTTTAAACATTCAATTCCTATCTGAGAAGGATAAGTTTTTACGTAGAATCAACCAAAATGATTCAGGCGTAGCAAGTATAAAAAAAAAATATGTATGGAAGTGTAAATGATAAGCAACGGACATTTGACAACATCTATGAACATCTCTTTTCCTGCATTTTATGATATTTATTTAATGATCAGAACTACCTGAACGCCATTTTCACAGAAGATTCATTTGTAAGCTAAATAATATTAATATGCTACCTCGATGTGCCAAGCAAAATGATAGGCTCCAGAGCTGACGTACTAACATTTATTCAATTTTCGTAGGTGCTTTAAATGCGCTGCAAAAATCGTTGATTTGCCTTCATTAGTATCTGCTTAAAAGTTTGGGAACCGGATGAGGTCTCGCAATATGAGATGGTTTGGTTTATTTAATTATGCAAAGCACTCGAGGGCTAAGGGAAACTGACTCGTATACACGTTACATGAAAAACCACGAAAACGCCCACACAACCAGCCCGTTCGTGGGGGTTCGAACCCCGAACCGAACTACCGGTATTAAGCGACGTTACCGCTCTGCCGTTGGTGGGCCTCACAAATTCAGAAAGATGCTAACTGCAGGTACTAGCGACAGACATAATAAAACACCCAAACTACAATAGAATTTCAGGGGCCTGATTATAATACTGTGGTAAGGTAAGAACACTTTTTTCGTTCAAAAGTAAGTAAGTTCAAAAGTAAAAAAGTTTCGTTCAAAGATGTTGCTAGAGTTTCTGACAACGAAAATATTGTTTCTATACTTTAGTCCCATTTCCGTTTTAAATCCATATCATAATTTCGTTAATCTTTAATCCGATTTTTAGCAGATTTTTCGTTTCACTCCTTCCTTATACCTTTTTAATTCGCCTAAGAAAACTTACCCCTTTTCTTTCTAAAAGTTATAAGGTATTTCTCCCGCCTGCTTCGCATGCCCTCGTGGTGTAGTGGTCTGCATGCTCGACGCGTAACCGAGAGTTCCGTGGTTCGATTCCCGGCGAAGGCGTTGCTCATTTTTCATGTCTCTTGCTTCGTAATAACCTAATGTCTCTACACTGGCGCCCGAACTAAAAAGGTGGTTAATGATGATTCTCCACCACCAGAATTTGGCGATTGGGTCCCCAAAACCCCAGTCGCCCTTTAAAAGGGGGAGTATATAAGGTATTTCTCCCGCCTTCTTCGCATGGCTTCGTGGTGTAGTGGTCTGCATGCTCGACGCGTAACCGAGAGGTCCGGGGTTCGATTCCCGGCGAAGGCGTTGCTCATTTTTCATGTCTCTTGCTTCGTAATAACCTAATGTCTCTACAAAGTGACTATTACTTTTTAGTAGGTCGCTAGTTTCTATAGAATCATCAAAGCCATTACAGTCGAATTTCCACAGTCTCTTTTCATTTGTGCATTACATTTTTTAAGATAAAGGCAAGTTTTCCTACTTCTTGATAAAAGACAAGATTATTACGATAGATACGTAGTAACAAGATTGCTACATCCCTTTGACATGAAAATATAAAAGACCATCACTGACCATACTTTTGTAGCTGCCTATGCACTTTTTCGTACTTTTTATTTATAATAACAAATACATTTATTATAAAAGTAATTCAAAATGTTTAACGAAGTTAAAAATAAATTAATCTGTTTATTAATTCGTGAAAACCTTCCAGGAAAAGGAAAAAGTCGCATTTTATTGGAAAGTATTTGCAATAACACATGCCTAGGAAACCAATAACTATTTAATTTGAAATTGATTATACTTAGTGAAGTAATATGAATATTTTTATTACATGCTTACAAAACATTACTAAATAAACTTTCATTTAAAATTTAAAGTGAATGTTGATAGTAAGTGACATTCAATGATATCATGAACACAGCATTATGAATCGTGTAATGTGAATAGAATCAGAGTTTAAGGCTAATGTTTTACTGTCAGCATAACAGATTCTTTTACTTATGGAATTACTTTTCTTTCTTAATTTTTATTGCTGGAATTAAGAAACAAAGGAAGAATAAGCGAAAAATAATAGAGCATGTGTGAAATTTTAAAGATGAGTTATTTGAAGAATTGTTTAAAGCGCATTTTTCTTGTGACTGAAAATAAATGGGCTTCTCCCTTTTTCTTAATTTAGTTTCAATGTTCTTCTGTGTAACTGCAGGCGACTGAGATACAAAAAGTGTTGAGATTAAGTTGAAAATAACTTGAGCAAGTTACATTAATCACTTCCTCGGTACAGCATTAATGGTCATTGCTCTCTTATAAATAATGCCTCTTATAAATACCCTCTTTTGAAGAACATAAATAATTATGTTCTTGAAAAGAGGGGCATTTTATAATGTAAAAAAATTATACGTATAATCTTCTTAAAAAGAGCAGCTTAAAGCGTTTTTGGCTGATAATGGACACCGAACTTTATGTATATAATTTCCATAATTATTTGAAAAGTGGCCAAAGAGCCAAGCGAAAGAATTCACATTAAAAAGGCTGCAAAAATTTTAATGATGAGGTACTTTCTACGCATCGTAATAAAAAGGTCTTTATTTCGTCCATACGTAAGTTTATGAGAAGGAAAGGAACAGATGTGAAAGAGATGTTGATGGGGCTCAAAAGTCTTTTTTTTAATGCTTAACCACCAGTGAATAACCAAAATAACGAAAGAGTTCATATTCTGATCGAAAACTTCGCTTATTACATTCCACTACTGAGTGATGTTAGAAAAGCGTGAATCTACAATTTCGCTCCCCTAATATATGTAGCGTTATTTCGGAATAAAAGTTCCTTTAAAAAGCATGATACTTATTGTAGTAGCTGTGTTGTCAATTCACGACTTCTTACAAGGTACTGGGTATCACCAAATGCTTCGAAGCGTGTTCCAGGAGCACTAAATTTCTGAGGTACATGCACTTTTAAAGCAACACCATTCAGATATTGAAATAAGGTAATACAGATAATTGGAATATTTAAAGTGCAAAGTGGAATGCGAAGTAACTGTAAAGCATCGTATCTCATATTATCAGTAAGCAACACACATTGATGTTGTAAATATGCAATATTTGCATTTAAAATGAAAGAACAATGAACTGCGTTTTCCCATTTATTGTCGGTGTTCAATTGTTGAGCTGTCTGAAATGAGTACGTTCTTTTATTAAATGTTGCTTTTGACTAGTTGTGAACCAGACAAAGCAACATAAATTTCAACAAATGTATGAAAACTGTCAGTCTTTCAAAGTTGCATTTCAAACTTTTATCTATTCCTAGAAACAACGTTTATTTTCTTCTTAAATTTTCTGTAAAGATAATTTCAGTTATTCTTCTTTTGTCATGTCATTATTAATTTTATTTTTTGCAAATTGTTTGTTGTCATAGATGTATTTAATTCACTGCATGTGTGGTTCTATAGTAGCCCAGTTAAATAATATTTAGCCTGATAATACACATAGATTCTCGTAATCGTGCATTAATGAGTAAGGGTTAGATTTTAACATTCGGTGTTAAACTAATAACTTACATCCGCGGTATGTATTCTAAGCTTAATCGAAAGACAAAGAGACAAAAGGAAATCTTTTACCAGTATCCAGCAGACTTTTTCCAATAAAGAACCTTTTACCAATCAACCAATTTAGAATAAGTAAGCATAAGTAACTATGCAATGTAGCATACCTAATTACCAATGTAGAATATGTAAGTAGGGGAATTTGAGATCGAAGTTAACTCCATTCAGTGCGATGATTTATTTCTTAGTGAGATATAGTATTTTCTTATAAAATAAGTAGCATTTGCAGATTGAATAGAAACAATACCTAACCTTTACAAAGTGATTAAGACTGACAAATGGACATATCTAAGATCTCACAGCGAGCTAGGGACTGTAGTGAAAAGGTCTAACCTACAGCAACATTAGGTAAGATCTGCCGAATGAACGAAAGTGTAAAGGAACAACAACGTAAGATGTTATGGAGAATCTATGTTAACTATCTAATATAATGCTTGCGCTATGTACCAATTAGAAATGCCATTTGTCCTGTCTTCATTACTTTTGTTACTACGTTCTTCAATATACATATGTTAGTGGGATTCCGTCCTGTTTCAGGCTGAAATGATAACAATTCTGTTTCTTCCAGTTTCTCTATAATTTTCGGAGATCCATTAATGATAATTGCAACTTCTCAGAGTAACTTTAAGGAGCGAAATCGTCGTTATTCTTCTCGCACTGAATTACTTTTATAATGAAAACAATTAACAGTAAAACATGTTTCTGTGAATTCAGCATCATATTGAAAAAATGGCAGCAGATGTTTTTTCCCTTAAGCACCTTTCTTTAAATAAGCATCTACATGACACGCCTGCTTCTTTCACAGTGCGTCACAGGTTACATGACTGCGAAAATTAGCATTTGAGTTACATTTTGCATAGCGAAGCATTTTATAGTGGCGCAGCGTTCTTTTCTCTTTAATTTATTTTAAACTGATTAAGTAACAAACTCTGAAAACTTCAAAAGTTTCTGAATACTTATGGTTGTAAATACAGCTGTAGTAGCTCAGAACAGGGGGACAATAAATACCCTGAATTACTTCAGCTCTGTGGCTCACATTGATATGAATATATAGAATTACGTTATATGTTAGTAAAAGCAATGCATAAAAACCTCTAAATATACCAAAAGGAAATGCGAGTTCTTTCTTGAAGCAATAGCTTCGTCGATTTTATCAATGACTACTAGCCTCCATTTGTAGGGAGCGGAGAAAGTATAGGAACTTTAAATTTTATATTAATTAAGAGCCTACAAAAGAAATTTAAATGATTTTTTGTATGATTGATCAAAATAAACTTGGAGTTGAGAATTAGTAGAAGAAAATGTATTAGCAGCTTAGCCGACTTAAGGGTCTTAAACCCTTATTCAAAGTATGCATTCTTATTTATATATTTCTTCAAAATGCCGTCGAAAGTTGTTATAAACAGAACATATCAATGAACTAAATTAAACTAACAATAATATACAACAAACGTCGACATAACCGGAGTGTACAAGATGATCCTAAAACATCTCTTGCAACAGTTAAAGCAGGGAATCGAAATAAACAGGCTCTGTAATGCAACAGTTAAAGTCAGAAGAAGGAAGCATTTTAATCATTTACCTTTTTAGAATAGATGCTCGAAAGTATGACAACCAACATTAATACAAAATTATGGTCACACAGTTCTTGTATATTATGCTCAAACGTTTGATGATTTGTCAGCGTCTGCTTGGAAATCGGTTCTTTCGAGCTGTCTACTCGGAATCCGCTGTTCCATTGGCTATAGGTGAGACCACTGCGGTAAAAACATCGCCGAGAAAACAACACAAAGGGAAAAGTCGGGGTAGAAAATAAAGCGGTGCAAAAACTTTACAGTTCAAAGCATCATCGTACAAAATATCGTGGTAAAAAATGAAGTACCTACAAATCATTCCATGATGATAATACTGCTGACATGCAGTTTCTGACTATGTACTATATAAGTGAATTTTTTCGTAATGACTTTTAAGCACAAGAAGTAATAAGGAATACTTTTAACTCTATATTTCATACTTTTGTATTGACTAATGAATTTTTACTGATAAAGCAAGAAGTAAATTTAAGCATTCAAAACCTGCAAACTAGTAACAGTTAATGCGATGTATACCAGATAAAAATTTTAAAACCATGTTGCTAACTATTAAAAGTCATTATTTAATTAACCCTTTAATAAAGATGTATTAGCAGTTTTTCGTGAAAAAAATGTAGCGTAAAAAGATTAGAAAGTGGAAGAGGCGTGAGTTTAAAATTCTATTAATTGAGATACGTAGCACAAATTTTTACTTATTTACAGGTTTTAAATCTTTAAAATTTATCCTTGTTTTATCAATAAAAATTTATTAGTTTATGCAAAAGTATGAAATATAAAAGTAAAAATATTGCTTCTTGTATTCACAAGTCTTCCTACGGGAACGCTTTTAAATTTTGTATTGTTAGAAAATGAATGTCTGCAATATTACCATCTGGATTGTAGGTGATTTTTAGGTGTGTTAATATTTACCACAATCTTTTGCCCGACGACTTTTAAAACTGCGAAGTTTCTTCAATTATTTATTTTCTACCACAGTGTTTTACACCACGATAATTTGTATTTTTAGAACTGCAATATTTTCTACTTGATATCTTTCCTCTCGCGAAGATTGTTACTACGACATTTTCCACTTGCGTTGTGTACTTTGTGATATTTTCGTTCGCAGTGTTTTTGCGAACACCGTTCCGTAGTCATCTGCAGCCCCATAGATAAGATGCTTGTCAGTCAGCTGCGCTTTGATATAGCGACAGACATTGCTAAGAATCTGCACTGAGAATTATGATTTACGATAGCGGATTGCTTTAACCTGTCGAACTCAACAGCACAGCCTACTATCTTAATATATATCTACATCCATATCTGCCCACAGATTCTATGATAAAAATCTCCCAGTTTCGGACTCTTCTTCCTCATTGTTATGTTGCATTGTATAGCTGAATTTGTGCAGTTGAATAAAGTTGTTTATTTACATGCATCTTTTCTTCACAATGATGACAACTTCTCGTTTTACGTTCCGAATTAGCCTTGCTCTTTCCATTAGGGCGTGCCATGTGTTTTGCAAGCCTAGCGATATATGGTCGGCCCCTGTCTTTCCTCTCTCCTTCCCTTATGGGTTCCACTGTCAAGATAGTTTGACATTATGCGCCCTTGTGACACCATTTCGTCCAGCTGGACAAAATGCACAATTACATCTGGTATTTTAAAATTGCCCTGTAATTGGTAGGACTATAGTTTCGAAGGTTAAATAGAATCTTCATCTTCAGCTGCGAGGTTTTCACTCCCTCAACTGAATAAGCACGTTCTAGTTAAACCTCAAAACGATAGTCTTGCCAATTTACTCACATTTGTTACCTATTATTTTTTACTTCAATTGTTCCAAAAGTTACGAATATGTTATACTCGAAGAAACATGTTAAAGTTGTAGATTGTTTTCTTCCGTGTGTCGGACAAAACAGAAATATCGTAATTCTTTGAGTAAGTTCATTAAAACGTTACTTATTAAGAAAAGAACTTGAAAAAATATAATTAATTAACTAGTTCAAATTCTTATCTACAGCGGAAAAGAAAATTAAAAGGCTTTGATGATTAGAATTCAGATAATTACAGCTAATTAGTTTAGAAGCTCGGAAACATAAAAATAAAAATTTTGTAGGCTTTTGGTATTCATTTGAAAGAATCTCCAGTTTTTAATGCTTTGAATAAAATAAACGAGTAATTCCGCCGATTCGTCTTTTCTATCTTTTTGGAGGCGTATTACTCGCATCACTGTTTCATCTTCCATAGCTTATTCATTTATCTTTACTTTGTAATCGAACCCATGCATTTTTAACGGCCAAAAATTTTGCAACTTTTTTGTACTGTCTACGAGACGAATGAAAGTAAATTAACATTGTCTAGATTTAATAGTGGAAACATCAATTTTTTTCCATGAAAATATCAGGTTACCATCTCTGCAGATTTAAAAACGATGTTCACTAGTTTTTATATGCCACACTACCTCAAAATGTAATACAAATACATCTTTAATTGTGATAAGAAACCTTCATTTTTAATTAAAATACGAAGAGAAAAAAAGGAAGGATATATTTTTATTTCAACCAATATCTAACATTAATTTCATTTATTTGAAAGTTCGTTACTCATTGTATGCGTAAAACAAGCTTTTTAAAATTTTCGTAAAATCTATTTGTTGTTTACGAAGCTTTGTATTATCATAAAAGATTAGTTGAATTAATAACTTTTCTTTTGATGATTTGAAAGCAGGTTATGATAAATAATTATTTACGCGTAAATAGCATTTTTACGTTTCTGTACATATACTAAGCTGTTTCAAATTGGGAGACATGTTACTTTTCTTACATGATGGTTAACCC
>KK113644.1:728259-742546 GCA_000611955.2 Stegodyphus mimosarum | reverse complement strand
GAATTTATTAGAATCTTTTTTTTTTTTTCATTAATATAAATTTTGAACTAGCACAAACTGGAAAATTTAGCGTATTTAATTACTGAAATTAAATCAAATTTTAAAATCTAAAACAAATTTTTCTTCTTCAACATTCTTCGAGCTGAGTAAAAGGCTGTTCAAGAACATTATTTCCACCAATCTGTCAAGCTGAATAAAATGATTTAAATAAAGCAGGCAAAGTCAAATGCTTTAAATAATTAAAATAAAGCAGATAAATAACAAGAGTGGCGTCATTTATTGACAAGAACAGAACGGAAAAATTAATATCTTATGGCATAATATAGTTATTTCTGAGATGGTTGCTTTGTCAAGGTATTTCAACCTTAGTATTAAGGTTGTAGTAACAGTCCAGATTCAAATTCTACAGTGTAAATTACAAGCAACAGAATTTGTTTTAAAGTCACATATTACTTCATATTATTTAGTATCCGCCCGAATTCGTCATCACTTTAATTAATATGCAAATTTTATTTTAGTTTTAATTAATGGGTAATTTTTTAAAATTTATATTTAACGGCGAAGAATTTATCCACTTTTACACCATTCAAACAGTACTTATGAATAGACTGCAATTTTTTTTTTGCATTTTGTATATGTACGGATTCTTAAAGAAATAAAACTGCATCCTAATAAAAAATTAAAAGAATTTTTATTTTATTAAAAAGATGAAAAGAAAGAAAACCCGCAGATTTTTATGAGTTATAAAATGAAGGAAACACTACCACTGAATTGATGGTTTGATACGGCATCTGTGCGCTATCTTTATTTCACTGTACTGTTCAAATATTGAAAGAGAAAATAATTCAGTTGGTCGACAATGTCATTTTGCTCACTGTAAAGATCTGAGAGGAAAAATGGATTGGAACATAAATGTTCTTTGAATTATATATCTCTTATGTGTACTTTATTTCATGCTACACAACTTCTAAAATTATGAAGTATGTATTTTAGCACAGATGGTTTTAGTATAATTTCATGTGTATTCTACAAAACGTAATTAATTTAATTTAGTTTTAATGACTAAAATTAATGCTAAGTCTTCGTCTATGTAGTTCATTTCCCTATTCACACAACCGGACGCATAGCATGAAAACGTAATGATATAGCTTGCAATGCACAAAATAATTGTTGCATATCCAGAGAATATAAATCCTGTCATGATTTCAAGTTGTGCTCTCCTAATACAAATATATTCATAGTTGGGGTGTTATCGGATAATTCTGAGATTATCAGATGGATTTTAGATAACAGTAGCAGAATAGCCTTTTGATTTACTCTGATATAAATAAATTGGGAATAAACAGAGATTTGTCATTCATTTAATACATAACAGGAAGCACAAGCCTTTTCATATCTCTACGATAAAAGTAACATTTATCGCCTAATTCACATACATCTTGCTATTACAGCGATTTAATACTGAATGGTTTGATATGAAACAATGCGGCTTCTCTAATGTTTTAAACTATGGTATAGCGCATTTAATTTCGTCAATCGGCACATTAGGTTGTCCGATAAACATTGCGTTACAACTATGACACACACGAACAAATCTGAACAAAATATTTACCGTAATAACTGATACTAGAGCACTGATCATTCGCACCCAAAATCAAGAGATATAGATATTCTAACAACGAAATAAAAAAATTAAAATTTTAATTTAAAGCTAAATTTTTCTAATAAGAACCTTGATAAAGCAAAACGAATTTGTGTATAGTAGAATCCTGATTATTCGACCTGAGATTTATTTTACGTAGCATTGAAGCCTAATTTATAGTAGCAATATTTATCGCTGTTATAAATGAATGTTTTGCAAAATAATTCTCAGAACGCTACAAAATGCATATTATCATTTTCATCAACTGAAATACTTTTTCTCTTGCATAAGTCTTAAGCAATGTAATTTAACGGGCCTACTTATCTTTAGGAGGCTCTAATTTTACTATTTTATACAGTAACATACAGAATTATCTACGGACTTCAATGCGCAACAGCTATGTTTGTGTTTTATTAGAAAACATTTGCTATAAAATACTTTTCGCATTCAGCAAAGCAATTTTATAAGCCTTTTCGTGTAATTCCCTTTTTTCCTTATTATCTCATCAGTTTTTAATACCCTCATTGATTAATAAGACGAAAATTAAAAAAAACATTAAATGCATTAATATTAAAATGAAACGAAATTCTGCCGCATTTAGCTTGTTGAAACGTATTGTTGCGGGAAGTTGGTTAATTTATATTGTTACGTTTTTCTCTTCAAGGGTTCGTGGATTTGGAGTGAATAACGACGGCGACACTTGATGAAGTATCAAAACACACTTTATTGGCCAGTATTTTACAAGGCAGCTCCAAAATCGCGCTTTGAAACCCCGCTTAAATCGTCGAAGAACTACTATAAACACGCTGAGACAATCAGCGACACAGCCTTCAGACTATCAGGCTATAATGGTGCAGACAGCTTCAGGGCAAAGCACAGAGTACAGCTCCCGACTCTACTCAGTCGTTCTCGGAAGTCCACGTACTCTCGAGACTCTCCACGCTAGAACTCGCGATGCACTCGACGATACGCTAGAGTACAGCTCCCGACTCGGTTCAGTCGTTCCCGGAGCTCAACACACTCTAAGATAAAACTCGACGATGCACTATCTCGCGGTACACTAAGAAACGCTCTCGATGTAGTCGAGGACCAACTAGACACTCGCTTACTGACTGACTATCAGCTCGACGAAACGCCAACTCACTCTCCGCGTACCAGCAGGGTTTATATAGCTTTTGGCTTGTATTCGAGAACGTTCTGGGCTAAACCAGGAAGAATTCGTTCTAGAAAGTTCTCTAGTCCTATAGCATATCGCCGATTTTGTCGCCAAATGGGCGATTTCTCGCCAAATGTGGCAACCCTGCCTTCCCTTACCATTTTATGGCAACCCTAAACCTGCTTTGCGGGGAAGCAAGCGTACCGCGCCTGGACATTTCGTAACAATATATTAAGATAATTAATATTTGTATTAAGGGATATTGCTTATTTCATTGTAATTTTTTTCTGTGTTTTTATTAAAATTTGTGTTTCTTTTTTGATAAAGCTGTTCTGCAGAGTAAAATTCTGTGCACTTTTTAAATTTAATTTTTGATGTTCCCTTTAGGTATTTTCCCGTTACATTTAAAAGCCAGGCAAAGGCTGGCCGCGTAGCGGTTAGTATATATATATAGTATATATATATATATAGAGAGAGAGAGAGAGAGTATATATAGTATGTATCTCTCTTTTACATATGTCCTTGCTTTTCTGTATCCAGAATTAGCCGATGAACTATTTCAAAGTATTTAATTATAATAGTTCACCCGAAAATTCTGGCCCTTCCCCAAAGCAAGGAAAGAATTTTTTCCTTGGTTTGGGGATCGGCTAATTCTGGATACAGAAAAGCAAGGACTTTTGTAGAAGAGAGATTTCAATTAGTTTCAATGTTTCTTTCTCCTGACGAAGTGACATTGAAGTCTAATGAATTCCTACTCTATTGAGACTTTTAAAATTTCTTTAAATTTCATAAATTTTTGAATTGGAGTATGCTTTTTTAAAAGGTAGGGTTTTAACAATTTTTAAATATTCTTTGTTGCATTTATAGGATATTTGAAATTTATTAATTATGAATATTATTTTTCGTCTTTGTGAAAAAGTAGTTCTAAATTTCTTACGTTATATATATATATATATATGTCGTAAAATTTACTTTCATTTAATGAAACGGAAGGTCGCGGTCGCGATTTAATGACTTCAGTGAATATTTACTTATTGCAATAAGCGTCTACGCGAAGAGCACTCGTATTATAAGTTTCATGAAAAAGAGTTTATTATTGACAGAAAAACTATTAATCAAAGGATTTCATCCCTTCATTTTCATGGAAATTAGCAGTAAATTATAAAATGAATCAATCTTTTAAATTCACGCGACATCTAATTACTAATATACTTTAGTACACTACGTAATTCATATAATGATGTTCTTAACGAGAAAAGGTTAAATTAGTTAAATCTAGTATAGGGAAATCTAGTGATATTTCTTTTTAAAAAGGGGAAGACTTTCCCGTTAAGTGATGGAAACCTCCAGCGAAGCGTTAAACAACTGTTAAATCGCGCGATCTCTAGGGGTTAATTATGTGACATTTGCAAAGGCAGAATAAATCTGCCACAAGCGCATAATATCTGCCGACAAATACAACGACACCCATCCTTTGTGATCCACTTTACAAGTCTTGCCTAGGAAAATCATTTAACTCAGAAAGCAATTAAGCGCGACTTTGGCTTTTACTGCTTCGGCTGAGCTCCGAACCTCATTAAAGCATTTCAGCCATAAAATGCTTTCGAATTACGCCGGGAGGGAAAAAAGGTCTGCGGACCCAGAACGCCAACCCATTTTATGCATAACGCCACTAAGCTTATACTTACATTGCTTTACTGATATATCTATATATATATATATATATTAGGAATTTATATAGGATTTTTAGAGACGGAATCGATTTTTGAGAGCCTCATTAAGCTCCTACTCTTTGATATATTTTGAGAGTAAGGAGAAATTTTTCTGTCAAAAATGAAAATGATTTTCTGAAGTCATTCTCTACAGCGCAGTAGTCTGCGAAGCTGCAGCGAAACCATGAAAGACCGTGAAAAAGTTTTTCATATATTTCCAAGATATTATAAATTTTTTCTGTCATTTTTAGTACTGAATTAATTGTCGGCTCCTATATAGCATGCGCCTCTTATTAAAAAATAATGGCACCCGCAATGGTTTTATTCAGACACTTTTACTTACTCATTCTTCTTTCCCCTTTTAATCTCTTTTTGAAGATACTGAGAATTGAGATGAAGGCCCGTAGTTTAAAGTAAAATAATTTCGTTATAGAAATGTTAACATTTTACATATAGTTTCCGGTATATTTCTTTGTGTCTTTTCCTTCTTTTCTCTATATCTCTCAGACAATGTTTTTTTCCTAATATATCTAAATTTCTCTATCTATTTCTACGAAGATCTACCTATTGATATATATACCTATTACTCTATCTCTTTTTGCATTTATTTAGGAAAGAAAACCAAGGGAAAAGGTTTTCAAGCATGAAATCTACAATGGTACTTCCGTCCTAAGTGCTATTATAGACTAGTAACAGTTTTAGAAGAGAAAAAAAAATGTGAAGTAAATTAAAACGATTAGTTGTAAGACAAAATAAAAAACACAAGACAAAAATTAAGCATAAATAAACAAAGTTTATTGCTGACTGCAATTTCGATGGAACGTAATCCAACTTTAACTGAACATTGTTATTTCTGCTAACACTTTTAGAAGAATTTATAGAACTTCGAGAGAAAATTAGAATGCTTGGTCAAAGGAATAGACCTATAACTAGGAGAAGGATTTTCCCACAGAAAAGATTAGATTATTTCAGTGTAGTTGCTGACAACGAAAAAACTAGAATAATTTCTTGGGTTCGCATCTACCCGATGCAGGGTGTCGTAAATTCTAGAAAGATAGGAGTCATTCCGCAAACATAAAACACTTTAATGAAGCACAAAAAACACACAAGGATAAACAACTTTTCTCCTACTCAACTGACGACTAACGTTTTAATTCTTATATATTCTAGAAAGTGACGCCACACTACTCCAACTTTAATTCACTTCACTTTGCAACATACCCCACACCCGTTGAGACTTGGAGAATCTCAAACTTATAATAAGTGCAATTGAATAAATCCAGTCTTTTAGGTGCTTTTACGCACCTACCAGAAGGGGTATACCTTTCCATTATTACAAAAGAAGATAAACTAGTCGTAATTCCGGATAGTTTCTGAGAATTAGATTCTCTCCCGTTTCCTTATTTTCAATTAATACTGTTCCAACAGATTGTAGCTCTAAAGGGCTGTTGTGTTTTAAGCCTAGCGGCGCGGACTTTCGCATCTCTACGAGGAATCAATTCAATAACCTTTACTATAGACCAAAATAAGCGCTTTTTATTATCATCACCAATCAAATCTATTTCACAAATGTTTAGTTCACGCCACAGTTTTTTATAACATTTCTGAATAAGATATTCTTTTCTAGACCACTGAGATCCCTTTTCACTGAGATATTCTTTTCTAGACCGTTTTCTTAAATCGTTAAAAAGTGTTCTTCGATATCTTAATATTTTATTCAATTTTTGGGAATCCAATTCATCAATATCCTTAACACTGGAACAGTGGTTTTCGATAAGAAACATAGCGGGTGTAAAAGGAATCAATTCTTGCGCATCTTCGATACGTATGTTAAAGGTCTACTAATAATAATTGATTCAGAGTCACAGATTACAGTGTTCAAATCCTCCTGACTCAATACAGATTTCAATGCAGATTAAAGATTTATAAGTAAGTTTTAACAATTCTTTTACAGTGCGAACCAACTTTCCCGCCAGCCTCCTCACCAGGCTGTGTTGAGTGATATAAATTTCCAAGTTATTTTATGTAAGCTCTCTCTAGAGATCTTGTACCAATCTAATTTAGAATGATCATTAAATGTTCCTCTGAAATTGGTTCCGTTATCACAATTAAATTGTGCTTCACCTTCCCTGCCTAACGCTAAACCGCCTAAGCGCCAACAAAAAAGCATTCGAAGATAAAGAATTTAGCAGCTGCAGATGAATAGCTCGAAACACCGCTCCAAGTAAACAACGCTATCCACATCTTTTTCCCAGATTTCAAAACCAAAGGCCTGGCCAAATCAATCCCTAAAATCTCAAAAGCTACGCAATCTGTAACTTTGTCTGGTGGCAAAGGTGTAGGTTTGCTTGACATAGATTTAACTTTAAAACTTTACATGTCGTGCAGGTACATAATACCTTCTTAATTGTTTCCCTAACTTATCCAATATCTTTCTCATAATAAGACTCATATTATTTGATTTCTAGCATGACAATTTTTCAGATGTATAAGATTGATTAATAACGTAGTAAATTCACATTAGTCTGGTAACAATATTGGATACAGGAAGGATTCTGCATCAACCTCGATGAATTATCTTGGTTCTTATTCTTAAGGTATTGCCTTTATCTTTAAACTCAACAAAATTCAAAGATTTTAGATCAGGTAAGTAATAATTTTGAGCTAAACGAATCAAACACTTATCAGAATTTTCTATTTCAGAAAAAAAATGTTCAGAGCTCTTTCACTTGACTCGAGTTGGCCAACAATTATTTACAAATCTTAAAAACCCAAGAAAACACTCAAATTAATTTATTATAATTTGATATCTGGTTTAGGTACCAAAGGGATGCGTCTTTCGCTTAATCAATAGTCATCATTGCAGCAGGTATGGACCATGTCAACTTTGAGCAGGTGGCAATAAGAAGACAGCGAAACTTTTACTAAAACCTATGGTGAGGAATTCACTTTCTTTCTTTTTGCCAGCAGTAGAGCTGTCGATACATTGGAGCGTTAGCATTTTCATTGAAAAGCCCCACTGTTGTAACTATCTGTAATTTGTACAGTCATTAGGAATTTTGATGCCGAAGATATGAAAAATGTGCAATGCTCTCACCTGGATTCGAACTCCGGACTTCCCGAGTATGCATCGAGTGTGCAGAGGAAATGAAGGACACAGAAATGAGGAAGAAATTACCTTATAAATTCAACGCGTAGGATGCAAATGGCTACAACTGAGTCTTTTTCGAATACATAAATATTCAAATTATCGAAGGTAGAAAACAGGAGATTTAACAAAATTATTACACACTTCTAACAGTTAACGGTCGAAAAAGGCGGATGAGTAAATATAACAGAAATTAATTAATTAATAAAAACAAAATATAAAAATAGAATAAATAAAAGATAAATAAATAAGTTACATAAAATGAATTAGGGTATGTGTTAACGTAAAAAACTCCAAATCTAGAAAACGTCAATATTCACATAGTCGCTGTTCGAAATATTTGCTATATATTTTTATTTCTCATTTACACCAGCAAATGTCGACATTCACCATGCACTGATGGTGAATATTGAATAAAAATATTTTGTTACGTTTCTAAAGCACACTTTATTACTAAAATATAGGTCAAAGTAGAAGAAACCTTAAGCACATGTAAATAAACTCTTGCACTTAAAACGAACAATACATTCTAAATGAGAAAAGAAAATAACACCTATAATGAACTTACTTAATTGATGTAATAAAACAACAATGTGTGAAGTAAAACAGAGTAAGCAGCTATCGCCGATATAAACACCAGGAAGATATGAAGACCTTATTGTTAGTTAAGGCAGAGAAATTTATATATAGGGTTATTACTGATTTAATACCTGAGAAAAACTCTGAAGGAATTACAATTAATTAATTATCAAACAAAATAATTAATTAAAACTTTTTAATTTCTGGCGCAACTAACTAAATTATCATTGCAAAACTTGCGTACAAGAAATTATACTTCTTATGCATTACACAATGCAGTAATTTATAAGGTATTGTCTTCCTTTCCACATGCCTTCGGGATGTAATTAGAAGCATACTCGATGCGTATTCGAGAGGTCCAGATTTCGAGTCCCGGCGAGGGCAATGCATGTTTTTCACGTCTCCTGCTTCAAAATAATTTGATGACTCTACAACAGTGGCGCCCGAACTACAGGGTGGGGGACGATAATTCGTAAACACCAAAATTTGCTGTTTTGATTATTTTCTCCCTCCCTTCAGAAAATCTTCACAGTGTAACGGTAGCATACTCGGGACGTATTCGAGAGCTCCCGGTTCGAGTACTACATATTTTTCATGTCTCCTGCTTCGAAATAACCTAATGACTCTAAAAATTGCATATATTGTTAGAAAAATAACAACCTTGCAGAGTAAACAGGAGACGTGAAAAGTGTGCAGTGTCCTCCTCGGAACTCGAACCTTTGACCTCTCGAATATGCATCGCGTATGCTTCCAATTACACCCTGAAGGCGTGTGGAAAAGAGGGAGAAGATACCTTATAAACAAACTTCTTATCTGTCAATACAATCGATTATTTGTTTCCGATGGTTGTAAAAAGTTAGATTTATCTTTAGTCAGAATAAGAAAAAATATGAAACATAACTTTTCTTAAATGCTTTTTATGTTATTTTTCGAACTTTAGTTAGAGGAAAACTCAATAAGCTGAAAATCACTTTATCATAACAAGAATAATTTTTCAGGTGTCACATTCCATTCTTAAAGTTTTTCAAGCGAATTCTGAGTAATATTTCTTTGGGAAAAAATACATTTCAAGTTTTCAACAGAAGAAACAAAAAATATCTCAAACTTTCCGTCCATTTGATCAATAATATTTTTTATGAGAAAAAAATGTTACTACTTCTTTTATGTTCATACGAGACCCTTGTTCTCGTAAATATTTTAAAATCCTAATGTTATGTCATACATTAGCGATCATATCGTGTTACATATTCGTCATCAGTCTTTATGTTTGTTATCAAACTTTATTGCACATAAAATTCAGAAAAAAAAACGCTTCACTGTTCCTCCTTCCAATAAGCATATTTATTTTCTTTGCGACCGATTTCAGTTTAATCATAACATATTTTGTTACCTAAGTTAGCAAAATTATCATAGGTATCTATGTTTAGTTCGCAGAGAGTTTCAATTAATTTTATTGCCAATATATTCAATAACTGGGTAACCTGACTGGATTAATTAATCCATGATTTTTTTTTTAAATTTCGTAATTTGTTTTGTTTTTAAACTAAACATGGCTGATAATAGTTATCGAGTTCGTAACATTCGCAGCATTAGGAAATTCATTAGGAAATTACGCATACAGATAAATGTACAGCTTTCCCCGCATTTTCATTTTCTTTGTGGAACGTTACATTGAGTTTCTTTTGATACCTGTAGAGTATCTTACATTAATTAACCAGTTATGATTTTGGTCTGTACTCTGCTTTCCGTGCTCTTCACCAGAATGCAAACTAACTTTGCATTTAAACTCAGTGTTTTGAATCTTAGTGAGCGAGCTTCTGGCAGTCGCCTCTCGCTGTGAGCATATTTGTCTCTACATCTGCTTAAAACTGATATTGACGGCTTTAGCATTTTTGCTAACAGATGCGTTAAATGTAACGCCAATAAAATATCTTTTTAGCTAGCTCGTTCCACTGCATGTATAGTCTTAGATTACATTATCAGCGTTTGAATTTAATTATCTGCGATTGTTTGTTTAACTTAAATAGCCCCAAGTGGTGGTTTCGTCTCTAACGCAAGTCCTGCCTTTATATTAAATTAAAACTAAATTATTATTTAAAACCTTTTTCAGTCTTTGTGAGTATGTAAGACGTAGCGTTAACTTATAGTATCTCTAGAAGGCGGGGTCTGCTAGACAGTAACTCCAGTAACAACAGCAACCTTACATAATTTATCTGACATTCAGCTTATTAGTTCCAATTTCTGTTGTTTTTCTGTGTAAACGTTTCAAGGCTTTTGAGAAGATTCTCTAATTTTCACTTTTCTAAATGTTTTAAGGCTTTTGCATGGATTCTCGAATTTTCATCATTTTTATGAGTTAAACTTGAAACATTTATACTTGCGTTTTACTGTCGTAGATTTCACTTAAGGTTTTGATTTAAAAAATTAGGGAAACAATGAGATTTTGTACTCCCGAAATTTCATTTGTTTTATCGCATTTAATATATTTTGAAGACCAGATATGAATTCCTTTAATTCAAGAACGAATTTCTAGTCTAAAATTGACTGTCAAATGCTTTATTTTTAGATACAATTATTAGTACCTTCATATCTTCAGTATTGAAACATTCTGCCTTATTTAATACTAAACTGGGCATAAACTGAGAGACGCTTTGTATTTTAAATAAGCAGACACGTCTTACATAGATTCTAAAATATGTTTAATATTCTAACTTTTATCACTTTAAGTGTTTTGAAGTTCGTAAAAACGCGTTTTAACTATTATTTAATGCTCTAAAAACGAATCTGATTTCAGATGAGACACTTCTTTAACAACTAACTGAAATCGTTAAAAAGATTTTAATAATGTAGATCTTCGCAGAAAGTCAGACCATAAAAGAAAGCATGAATTTAATTTCAAACTAACATAATTCTTTTCTCTTACCAAAGGCGGATCCTCAGACGAATTCGCCACTGCAAAGGACAGAAGCGGCGGTTTTTTTTATTATGAAAACACGAACAGTTACAGCCATGCCTTCTCCGGGATTCGAACCTGTTGTATCACAGTCGGCTTCCCTAATCACTGTACCGTCTGGGCGGCACAAAACAATGTCATATTAAGCATTTGAAAGAAGTATTTTGTACTACATTTATACATCTGCAAGAGACTTTTGAACAATTAGGCGTCGAAACGGGCTAATTCAACTTTTGTTTCTTCAGGCAATAACAGTATTTTTTATTTGATTTGATTTTCGTTTCTTTAAATGCATTAGCAGTGAAAATTTGGAATTGTGCCAATAAATTCAGTGTGAATATGGTTTATTATCAGTAAGATAGTTTCAAATTCTTTGGAATTTGACAAATGTAAATAAAATAAGATAAATCCATAACACACTCCTCGGGAAACTGCTCCTCGTGAAAATGTCATTAAGGTAGTCGTAACAATAAAAGAAAATTACTCGTAGGAATCAAATGCGGCTGTAATGGGTGAGTTTTATATCGCTATGCCATTTTATCCAGTAATATTTCACAGTAAAAGTCTCGTCTGTTTTTATAGATTTGCTTTAAATGTTTCAGCTTCTATATCTAAGGGTTACAAATTTCTTACCTGCATCTGTCTTATCTCTCGGATTTTAGAACAGTGTACGTCGATTAATGTTCTAACATCTAAAAGGAAAAAATGTTTATCTCTAAATTTCAGAATAATAAATTGTAAATTTTATTTAGAAAGGGAGATATTATCAGTATACTAAACTGATGGTTTTGATAAATGACGAAGTGCATAAAACTGTAGGCATTAAAATTTGTATCAAAATCCTTAAAACGAATCTAAAATTGAATATCATCCAAAAACATGAGTATTTTATTTAGACAAAGATAATAAATCTCTTCGTTACATATGTAAAGACTACTTAAAAATGTAGATATATAACATCGTTACTGGTGTACAAATAAAATTCATACGTCGTTACATTTTAATTCAAAAAGTTATAAAAGATTTTCAAGCAAACGCAAGAGTTCTTTGAATTGCAAATTAAAGGACCAGAACTATCATAAATTTATTATAAGATTTCCTCCGTGTTTTCATTTGAAAAACGCTATAGCACAGAAGCATTTAAGAGCAGTTATACCTTTGTAATTTAAATGGGGCAGTTACAATTCATTAAAAGTCCATTACATCCCGAGAGATATTTTGCATTGTTACGTTTCATATTTTTTTTCTCAAATTATGGGAGTTTAAAAAGGTCGCGCTGAACTTCGATGTTTAAAAAATGGTTAAAATATGTAATAGGTGCATTTTCATAAACTGATATCGAATTATTTAAAAATCTGACTGGTGGAATAAAAACAAAACCTTATTGTACAAATGAATCTTTGCAGAGGTTTGTATTAAAATACGTATCTATCCGATATTGCGTATTTAGATGCAGCATATGAAGAGGATAATTTATAGCATAGTGCATACTTGATTCATCTGCCCGAAGAGCTAAGTATTTCAGATACTCTCTAGAGTATTCATTTCCTTCATTCTATTTATGTTTATTAACAAATTTTATGTTAATGATCATTACTGTCTTTCTTTCTTTCCGTTTTCCTGACAGAATGTTAGTTTATATTCCGCGAGTATTCAGATTAGTAGAAACAGATAGTATTTAGAAGAAGGCTTTGGACTGTAGAATCAGGGTGTGTTCCGACCGCGCTGAAGGGCACTTTACTAGTTGATTTTCTTCAAACCAGTTTATCTGCGGCGTTGCAGTATTCTAATCCATTAGGCTTTTCACAACGATATTAGGTTTGAGCCAACTTGCTCACATTCTCTCTGTGTAGCCTTTATACTAAATTAGAATTTACATCTTTTGGTTTAAATTCTTTACTTTTAATTTACGCCATACATGCTGGCTGGTTCTGTAAGCCCAAGCTGTCTGTGCTTTCTGTTAATTTATCCGAGTTAACAAAAAGCTCCTTTACGCCTTTTCCTACGTCTTCGTTGTAGATTCGAAGATATAGCGATAACTTGCTTAAGTCCTCCAGAGTTCTCACTCAGTTTATGGTACCGAAGGAGAGACTTTATAACTCTTTCAGCGTTCTAGTTTCACGTATCTATTACAGTGTTCTGTTTTTTATGTTCTGTTTTCAGACCATGTTTTCGCTGATCATAATAGCCAAACAATGCAAGTAAAATCAGTCAGAAAGACAAGTAAGTGATTATCTTTACTGCTTTATGCTTAAAGTGGTATTATATATGCCCTATCCGACCATTTAATACTTGCTATTGCTTTTAGCTTAAGGGTTTATGATTGCCTTCAGTTCATAAAGTTGGGCGTAGAAACTTTTACCATCTATACTCAGATTCAAAACTTACACTAATTATATACGTAGGAGCAATTACCTAATTTTTGTAAATTTTTAGCTTACAAACTGTTAGTTTTAGAAAAATAAATGCACGTCTGTCTTCTAGATAGACCTACCTGCGCTTCAGAATGAGGAAAGTGATGTGAAGAGAATTACATTAAACGTATCAGTTTTTCAATGTCTTTTTCATTGACGGGCAGCAGCTCAGAACATTAATCTTTTAATTCTGCTTATAAGAAATGTGGTATTTAGAGCTATTATGTAATCCAATTTGAATCACTTGCGTCTCGATAGTTATTTTTTTTTCTATTTGTTTTACTTCACACATATTAATTCGCGATTAATGAGGAGCTTAGTTGGGGAAACTCATTTAAACGTCCGTGAATAATAAATGATACCGATAAAGAAATAAATGTTTTTCAAAACACATTACGTTTTAGAATTCTCCAGAGGTTTTAATGGAAGTTCTGTTGTTATTTAGAAAGATGTCAGTTGTTTGAAAAAGCCATTAACTATTACTCTTTTTAATCCTTATCTAAAAAAGCATGTGAAGAGCCATTCATCTCTAGATTCTTATTCTTCAATTTTTTTTTAAAAACAGCTCCTTTTAATCATCATTTTTAAGCATTTTTTATATTACTCTCTTGGACGGCTGGGGAATTATATTTTACTTTCGGCCGAAGGCAAGGCGTAGTAAATTAAGAAATGGAAGGGAAAGA